>DWGW01001022.1:0-12329 GCA_018247775.1 Udranomia orcinus
ATGTCTACCAAAATTTGATTTTTTGGTACACTATTCATTTTTTGGTATACCTTGTCGTTTTAAAGTAAACGAGTTTAGGTATTAAAAACAGATTTTGGTATACAATATATTTGTACCGATTGTTTTCACACGCCATATCATTATATTTGTATATTTGTTTATCTCTCTGCGTCTAGATTTTGGTTTACTTTCTAATGTCTGCTGCGATACGGTGATGAGACTATAGATAAGAATAATATTTATAAATTGTACTTGTGAATTTGTATTGTAATTTTACTTGTTTATTAAAATTTATAGATTAGTTATTCTACGAGGTTTGCTTTTAGAAAAATGGCAAAATAACCGAGGAAATACCGGAAACTGTTGGACATAAGCTTCCGTGAATGGATGCCACTGAGGAAAGCTCAAAGCTCTGCATTCTGCTCAATCTCTGACATCATGAAAAGGGAACGGATTCATCCTTTTACATTCTGGAAGTAAAAAAAGTCTAGTTTTCATTCCTTACCTTAGCGTTCCACTGTCTGTTCTCCTTAACGAGTCTGATGGCTCGCTCGAGCGTCTCCCGGCCCTTCGCCACGACGCTGTCCCCCACCTCCACGCACGGCATCCGGCCGCTGAAGTTGGCCGCTGTATACCCGTACGTCACGTTCGCGATCAACTTCAGACCTGTGTAAGTATAGTATAGATAAATGCATATTCTTCATAGGGACAAATTCTTTTTAGGGAATTTAAGGGTACTGTGGTTAATGCCCGAATTCACCATACGTTAAATAAAGATTTCCTGCTGAAGGCGCGAAGGAAAGATGCTAAATCTATGAAGATTAAGAAGAATCCAAAAATGTTAAATTCAAGTGCGCCGCTCGCGATTCCTGTACTCTCTTGTTATCACTGACAAGGAGAAGGCGGAAAAACTTGAGCAGAGCCTGCCTCTAGGTCTCCAGGTTAAGGAAGTGAAATGAGCTATAATATCATATATCCAATATGCAGTCAGGCTAACTTAAATGTTAAGACGGAACATATTGTTAATATTGCAGTATTATGTTGATATTTGTCATTATGATGTGTCATCAAGGTAAGGATTATATTTGACTACCCTCGAAATTGTAGGAAAAATTGAATAAACTGCGAAAGGGAGTTAAGGTTTTAAGTCATAAATCGCCGTTATTGCAAATCGCGAGACTATAACTATCTAGACTAGATAACTTAACACTTCGTATCAACACACGAACCCAATTGCCTCGAATGCATAGCCTTCTTCACAGCTTCATCTGTTTGCAGCTTCATGCCCTTCTTGACCGCCTGTCTAGCGGCAAGAATGCGTCTCAACAACGCCGGTAGAACGCCGCGTCTCACTGACGGCTTCACGAAGCCCACGCCCACTGGTGACCAGTGGATCAGACCGTTCTTGTGAAGCGTTTCCAGCTTCGCTCTTGGTATCCGGAGACGCCATGCGCCGAACTCGTAGTGCGACTCCCTGCAAATAAGTAATTGATCTCTGCGAATAAGTCTTGTCAATTCCAATTCTTCTAAATTAAAAATATATATTAACCATAGACAATGTTAACATTTTGTACAGCGCAAAACCTGGTGACAACACCCTTTTCAAAATAAAAAGGGGGGATTATAGTTGCATGTTATTATTGTATCTGCTACGTTTTCAAGTCTTCACTATCCAACCGATTATTATGTAATTTCGTTCACATATTAGGTTCAAATAGGATTAGAATAGTTTTGTCATCAACACGAACGATGCTTATAAGTTATTGCCATTTATTTTTTTATATCGCAGAATACTGATGGAGTCAGCATACTTACCCGTTTATGTTCTGCACACGGCCTATGCACGTAGAGAAACAGTAATTGTACGCGATCATCATAGACGGATAGAGACTCTGAAAATCGAGCACTATAACAGGATCTGTGTAGAATCGAGACTCTGTAACAGAAGGTATAATGTAAGTTACATCTGAGGGTAGATAAATATAATTTGGTAAAAAAGAGTTGATATCAAAGATTTTTTAAGAAGAATAATATTCGAGATAATATTCGAGTTTTGCAACAAGAAATGTGTTACGCCACACCGCAAAGAAATAAGTGGAATCGCCTCGTAGTCTCCCATAGTAATCATATATGTATTTGACTCATATTTGTGTTTATAATCCCATTATAATTTGGATGCAGCTCCAAAAGTTCCAAAATGGCCCTAAACTGGTCACGTCAACGTTCCTAACCTGGTTCGAATATAAGCGGTAGGCACTCAGGCGCTCGCATGGCGGCCCTCTGCTTGACCGTGGGCGAGAGAGCCACCAGGTTGAGCGGCCGCGCTGCACGCAGCATCAGAGACTCCACGCGGAACTGCGAGCCGCGCGACAGCACCTCCCACCACTGCAGCCCGAACAGCCGCGCCAGCTCCGATGTGCGATCTGTGAGTGAAGCAAATGGGCGTTTTTATAACGTGCAGCAGACGAGCATACATAATTAAGAGCAATTCTTTATTTAAAGGCAATTATAATAAAATCATTTTTAAATAAAAAAATATATAGAGAGAGGTATACAAATACTACTTTATTGTTAAGGTGAACTACAAAGTTATTTGTTTTCAATTGTAACTTTAAAGAGCACTTACTTATAATATCAAGTTTCTCCAACATTCGTACAGTACCGGACAGTTTCGTTAGGTAATATTCCACGGTGATCCATCGTAACATCCTTGACTCATTGGTCCACCACTCAGAAAGCTGACTATAACTGTATTTCGGCACCCTCTCCTTAAGAATCTCGTACATACAACTCTCAAAACTATAACTCGAGAGCGCCAATTCATAACGAAATAGCCGCCACACGTTGAAAGTAATCCGTCCAATAATTTTCCCTTCAAACTCATTGTCATCTGTCTTCCATTTCTTCTGACGATGTTTCTCTGTTATCCTTGATAGTTCTCTAACTACTTCCAAGCCCAACGATTGGGCCCGTTCTAGGACGTAGCCCCACGAATTCATTTCTATTTCATACCCACACATAATATCGGGATCATGTTCTTGAACCAATTTTACCAGCTCTTCGATTATCTGAATTTCGCTACTAACATAAGTGACGGGCGAATTAAGAATACACCTGTCCAATGCTTTAGGTGGACTTGTGTCATCAACTACTAGAATTTGAGTTAAGTGTCTAGGAAGGAAGTGATCTGGCGGACAATCATTTGTAACAGTTACAAATATGGCTTGAATAGCATCATGGCACGGGTCTGGGTACAGTTCACCTCTAACAGATGTATGCACCTCGATCAGCATTAGAGTAAGAAAATTCACCTAGAAATGAAATTGGACGCAAAAATTACGAATGTATTATTATATTTTTATAGCTGTCTCAAACAATTCAGACAATGCTTACCTCTACTGTGGGTGTATCGATCGAAGCTTCTTTCTGACTTTCGGTGTTTCGAAAGCAAAGGAATGATCCATCGGCTTGCATTGTGACTTGCGAGAAATTATTTTTATCCTGAAACACAATATCCCTATTGTATTATTAAAGAATAGAAAAATGCAACATGTACACAATTTTTTTTCAAACTTAAACAAAATGTTTTACCTTATCACACGATTCCAAACTTATGCTACTATCAATTTCATCGTCGTTTAATCCTAACGCTTGTGAGCAATCCATATCATCTATATTTTTGCTTATTTCTTTGGTATCTAAATTATCAGTGATTTTACAGTTTGAGCTTGTTTGAATATTGTTCTCTATATATTTCAAAACATCTCTAGTGGTCGGCGCTCGTTTAACAGGTTGTAAAATATATTGCTTATTACTCGCTAAAAGTTGTAGTAAATCGCTTGGTTTAGTTGACTCTTCTTCTATTTCGTTAGATTGTAAAAATAATAATTGGCGCCATTCTTCAATACCAGTGACGTTTAATACTTTTTCAAACGGTTTTTGGTCTTTAGCTACCCGGCTATGCAATTTCAATATCATTCGACCTATTTCTACTTTATCTCCGACATCTTTGTGGTTCGAGTAATATGGTTTCGGATTTCTATAGTTTGGTATGTGATATTTCTCTAAAGTGGACATGATATAACATTTACTGGGAGGTCTTATTTTAGGAGCTAATATTACAATTTTATTTTCTATTTGCCCCTCAATATCAGATTCGACAGCTTTTTTATTTGACTTGTCTTGAACAGTTATAACTGTATTAATGCTTTCATCTTTACTACTGACATCAAAGTTTGATTGCGAAGATTTATCCAAGAATGAATCCATTAGTCTATTTTTATCCTTTAGAGATTCTTCTATAGAATGGTCAAATAATTTAGATGAATTATAAAAACTTTCTATACCTAAATTTTCGTTTTCAGGAGAAGACTCAAAAGAGTCACTGAGTAAACCATATGATGTATCTTTTTTTGCCTCAAATATATTTATATTTGAAGGACCAGCTACAGGCTCATATTGGTTACGCAAGTCATATAATGCTGCTGCTCCTTTATACACATTTTCATTTTGTTTACTTCTATTAACTAACTTATCAAGTGATTCATTTTCTAATTTAGGTTTTTCTTTGATGTAAAGTTCTTTTATAGATTCATCTATATCATCGCTACTTAATGAATTATCTATAACATCCATTGAAGTATTCATTTCAGCCTTAAGATCAACCAAATTGTTTTCTTCGAAACCATTCTGAATTATACTTTTAGTATCCCTATGCAACTTATTACACGTCAATGTATTGTCCTTTATTTCGTCTTTTTCCTTTGTACTTTCATTTAATTGTTCTTTAATAGTAGTGTTTAAATCGTTATGGTTATCATGTAAAGTAGTATTCGTTTTAATTTTTACTTCTAGGGACCCTTCTTTATAGTTGGAATTAGTATTTTTCTTTTTATTCGGATTTGATAATCCAACTTTAAATGATCTCATCTTTCTCTTTTTAACCTTTCTCTTGTCTACAAGTAAACATAAGAATTATATTTTACTTTAAATAATTAATGTAGTGTAAATATGTATTTTATAGGAAAAGATTTTTCTTACTTTCATCGTCACATGTTCCATCTAATTGTGGTATGTTAGCGCCATCCCAAAAAGATTCATCCCACGAAAGTAAATCAGTATTATCGCGGCTGAAATCAAAAGCTGTAAAGCCTTAAATTTTAATCTAATAAATAAAGCTTTTTATAATACTATGGAGTAATTAAAAATGATACATATAAAGCATACCCTTTAGAATTGCTTAAGCACAGTGTTTCTTCATCAAAAATTTGAGAGTATTCAACATCATCAGCTTCATCCAGCTCTGCATTTGCTCCATCTGGTTCATTGGCAGGTGTTCCCATAACACTATCTTCTTCTATTGACCTTTCTAGGTCTTGTAACATATCAACAAGTTCTAAGTCTTCGGAATCCACTGCGGAGCGCAATTTTAGTTGTATAATTAATATAAAATGAAAAAAATTAAATGTTTATATTGAAAATTTTAGTTTTATAGAAAATTACCAACATGGAACTTGGCTGTAATGTAAAGAAAAACTACTATTCAAAGCGATATCTTCATTGACAATTGTGTCATCTATATCGTCTGGGAACTTTTCTGCATCTGTATTATTTGTTAAAGTTCTGTTGGAACAAAATATGCTCTCCTGTAAGTGAGTGCTGACATCAGTAGCATTAAACAACTGAGAACCGTCTATTGTTTCAGCTGGATAATGAATTTTATCCGAGTTTTTAGTGTCTCCAACATTAACATTTACAGGTTTATCTATTAAGTTGGATATCGTAATCAAAAACATATTTTCAAATTTGTAATGTGATTCAGTCTCATCAGAATTGATTCTGCCCTGTGAAAGAGATTTTGAAGCCAGTGTTACATTTAGTTGCTTTCGCCTTTCCAATTCTTGATGCCATACTTCTTCTAATCCAGGGTTTTCAATACCATCACCCTTGCCTACTCTTTGCCTGTTAATAATATGTGATGCAACACAATCTGCTTCATAAAAACAAATGCTTTCAGATTTCAAATAGAATTCATCTTGACTATTGAGAGGCTCGTTGCTACTTTGTGATAACTCCGACTTCCGATATTTTACCTTTTGGAGATCAATATTGCTCATCCCAAAAAGATTGAAGTCAATAAAAAACTGTAGAGTGAAATTGAGATGAGACTCATGGGGCTGGAGGCTTTGACCTAAAATGGCACCATTACTACAAAGTTCAACTGCCTGTTTAATAAGTCCTGGATTGTAAAGAAATATTTTCAAGTAGAGATGGTCCTTGTCATGAAACCCATAGAATGGTCTGAAACAGTATCAGATTTTGTTATTTGTACATCGAATAATTAGCTATTATTGTACAATAGTTTAGATGAATACATACAGTCCTTTAACCAGGGATATTTTATAAACATGCTGATTTGCTGAAGTGGCTTGTTTGAGTGCAATATTCAGAGCCTTATCCAAACTTGCAGCTATCTGAAAACACATTGGAAGTTGTTACAGAAAGTGGATAAATTTGAAATATGTGTAGTGTATGTGTAAGTATTGAAATACTATCATATTACATACATACTCGCAATTAGGGAGATAAAATAAATTTGTTCTTAGTATCTTGGTTTTAAAAAATAATTTTAATCTTACAGTAGGAGATAAATCGTTAGTCTTGAGATGTTAGATATTAATATTTGCTACTTTGTATTAGGCTATGAATAGGGACTAATTTTAAAAATACTTAAATACTAACTTGATACAAAAACTGGGGCTCTGGATGTGACGTTGGACATGGTATATAGAAATAGGGGAAGACACCATGAATATGGAGACATGCTTTCCGACCATTGGGAGTAGACCCAAATATTCTCAGAACGGGCACCTAAAATAATATTTTTTTTTTAATTCTTATACCAAAACAATGATAAAATTTGGGTAATCAGAATATTATACCTGTTTAATGTTGGAGCCCCTAAATTCTGAATAAATGACGTCAATTCCTGGACTGGGTCTCGTTAGATAGTGGTCACATACTACAATACGGACTGAAAATTCTGGATTCACTTGTAAAGAACCTGAAAATTGTGTATGTATAAGTTAATAAAATTCAACAAATGCCAATTTTTTTTATTTTAAACGTATTAATACTAATTTGTTTTTTTACTCACTTTTATCAATAGAAGATTTGTGGGAACTGTGATCAGAATTCAGAAAAGTTTTCTCCATAATACTTTAATAGTAATGTAATCACTTATCATTTTTCAAAATAAAAGCAATTTTTCTAATAACATTTTTTTGAAAAATTCAGGACAATATTTCCCACTCTGTTCTAATATTTACTAGTTTATAAAAAACACCTACAATAGTATAATTCTCAGCTGCATGACTAGATTTCACACAATTACAATATAAATAATATTATTTATCACATCATTCTAAATTATATTTTCACCTAACCGTCCATCCAAAAATTTGTTAAAAAAAAAATACTAAGGTTATTTCATCCGAGGCTTCTTAATACAAGTAGTTTTAATTTAAATTTTAACAACATTAAATGAATCATTTAAAACGATTCAAATCTAAATATGTCAAATGTCACAATGACAAGTACGTAAAATTGATATGACACACTTTCCATATAAAAAGATATTGACGTGGGGAATTAAGATCCGGAAATAAAGCCAATATTTTATTTAGTAATTCTTATTAAGAAATTACCCATTGTACTTCTTAAGGAAAATAAAAAATATGGCATTTGTTGACTCAGAAAGAATTATATTAGAGTGATATTCTTTTCAAAAGTCAGGAAATGCTGATAGCATGAGCTTTCGCAAACGTGAACTTAAAGAATATTATTTGCATCATTTTGTGCAAAATAGTTCTGAAAACACAATATGAAAAACAAACAGCAACGGTAATAGTAGTAATTTAGTTTGTCTCTAATATTTCATTGAGAGAAACTTAGAAATTAATATTCTCAAAATATGTAGTAACATGAAATAAATATTTGAGATAATAAAAATAATTTAAATAATAAATCGCACAGACATAAACAACTGCTGTTTATGGTCTATGACGTTAAGTTTAAATTTGACAGTTTTGACATGAGTGTCAGCACCTAAATGATAAATGAAACTTGCTAGTTGCTAGTGTCTAGTGTTCTTGTCTTTCATTTCTCATTCTGACAAAAAAATTAGTCGTGTTTGTAGATCATTCGTGGATTTATTGCGTGCTTTTGTAAATAATGAATACATTAGTGAAAATTAATTTTTACATTACCGGCGCCGGTGTCCTAGTACTAAACTGAGAACTTATTGTAAAGTTATATTTTTTAAAAATGGTTTAATTAGTGAAAATGTTGTGTTGTTTTGGAGTGGAATATTACATAGGAACTTCTGCAAATACGTAAATCTTGATGGTGGACGATGGATGATGAGGAAACAGATTTGCGAGAGCAAATATTTCATAACAATGTCAGAGAGCAGATTGTAAGTTTTTATTGTTGCATTCAATAAAGTTTCCACCGATTCATCAGTGCAGATAGAGTGTGAATTATAACAAAAGAAAACAATTTTTAGATATTTCTGCTGCTGTTCATTCTGCTGTACTTATTCTCGTTCATGTTAATCGAGAAATTTCGGCGGCGTGACAACGAGGACTTTTTTACGGCGGACGAGGATGAGGTCAAAGTGTACCGTATTAGCCTGTGGCTGTGCACCTTCGCACTGGCCGTGTCTTTGGGTTCCGCACTCCTGCTGCCCGTGTCGATAGTCAGCAACGAAGTGCTCATACTGTACCCAAACAGCTACTATGTCAAGTGGCTCAACAGTTCCCTCATACAAGGTAAGAAAATGGATCTCAAAATATCAGACATAAGTTCAAGAGCATCTATTTTGTATAAGTGTAATTGTGCACTTACTAATAGTTAATATATTACTTTTTCTATTAGCTTCTTCCTAATCGGTTCACTCTTGGCAGACTAGTTGTGGTGACTGGTGTCAACTACCCTGGTTCAAAACATGACCTTAACGTTTTTTTGTCTGTCGTCTTTTTTATGCCAATATCATAATATGGTGTAGATATAAATCTATCTATTAAACAAATTACTTAACAGGAAAATTGTTGTAACCTTTAAATAATAATTGGTTGTATATTCCTTATATTATAGTGGTGATACATGCTTAATTAATTAACATAAAAACTGTAATTATGAAGGATCTATGCCCAATGAGATAATTACCTCAATGGTATGATAGAAATAGTTTAGTTGCAACAGTATTACTTATTGTATTTTATATTTTACATTAAGTGAAATACAAATATAAATAGTATCAGTGTCGGAATAGTTATAATTACTTTTTATAGGTCTCTGTATATTAAGAAAAAAACAAAATTGTCTAAGAAGTGTAATAAAATATAGGAGTTTATTATTAACACCATTAAAAATGTTACATCTGGCCTTAATTTTTAGCCTCATTTTGAATCATTCATAAGAACAATCTTAAGTCACTCTTTCACTTTATATTAATTGTTTCAGGGCTCTGGAATCATGTTTTTCTATTTTCAAATTTATCACTCTTTGTGTTTTTACCCTTTGCCTACCTATTCTCGGAATCCTCTGGGTTCCCGGGATGTCGTGGGCTGCGAGGGCGAGTGTATGAGACATTCATAGTGTTGGCACTGCTCGGCGTAGCCATGCTAGGTCTGGCATATGTAATATCTGCCTGGTTAGAAGGAGACCGCTCCAGTATTGATGCTTTACTGAGTAAGTACTTTGTTATATACAATATCAAACAGTAAGTTTCTTTGTGAAACATGTATTAAATATGGACATATCTAAACAACTACTTCGAAGTTATTGCTGCTCGTTAATATTTGTAATCAAATTATTGAGAATTCATTTAAGATATTGTGATATTTATTAAGATTTGGGTTTAATTTATTAGTGTAACTAATAACTAACCAAACTGTAATACGGCAGTATCGGATCAGAAATGTTAAAATTTAACATACAAACATATAAAATGAGTTTTAGAATCTTTATTTGCTAACATAGTTAGTATATGAAACTCCGAAAGTAAACTGTTATGTTAAGTTGAAGTATAATTAAATGATTGCATGAATATGTATAGCATAAGTGCAGGAGCAATGTATATGTTTCCGACTTTTAACTTTTGTTTAAACTTTGATAAGAAGTTTTAAACATGGTAATCTAATGTTAACCTGATCAAATTGTAGTACTTCCATAATGCACATAAATTCATATTTATAACTACATACTAGTGCATATTAGTGTGAACATATGTAACGGGGGAAAATCTTTTTTTGATTTCTTATTTGATTTGACTGTGCATGTAACCACACCTATTTTTACCTTCTATTATGTGTTTCTGCTGTTCTGGTCTGGTTACAAGGGTGTGGTAAGGGAGATGGACTTAGCCGAAGCGTTTTAACTTAGTACTTTTAAAGAACTTCACCTAAGAAAGATCTTGTCTTGGGTCGATTACAGATGGTCCAAGGGTGGCAGTAACTTACCATCAGATAGACTGCATGCTTGTTTACCATGCTCGTTATGTTATAGTTGTAATTATTGTTTCAGACTTATGGACTTACTTACCATTCTTATACTCCTGCGTGTCTTTTGTTGGCGTTCTGATGTTACTGGGTAAGTCGTTGAACTTAATAAGATAATAACAAGTTTTTTTGTCTCTTCTTTCTGTACAATATTTAACAGTATTTTATATATGTTATTTTATTGCTCTGCAGATGAAATTAGATTCTGTTGACATGACTACCTTCTTGTATTATGTTTATCAGTGTATGTTATTTTAGAGATTCAAAGATACATAATACATGTGCACTATAAAAATTATTTATGCAAAAAGCATCTTAAGTATAACAGCACAAACTGACCTGAAAAATGAGATAAGTTTCTTCTTATTTTAAATTCTGATCATACACATTACACCAACCAATTACAATATTCAGATAAATTAGTCTTCAGAGTCCGTTGTCTTACATTATCTATGTATAAAACACAGTGTCGTAGACCGTGTTAGGTACAACATTTATAATTCAAGAACGGCTGCAATAATTTTGATAAAATTTCGTTTTTTGGGTTCGTCTCGACCCTGAATAGCAGAATAATAAAAAAGATTCCAAAAGTTCACGAAAAAACAATCTTGATCTCAGGGATATTTTTTTAAGAGGAATAATGCGACTGTCTCGTCGTTCAAAACTCGGGATAGGAATGTGAATAGGGACAGGGGAATGATTCTGAGTTTGTACAAAATGCGCTGGGTCAAGTAGTAGCATATAATCGTTTGTGTATCAGGCCGAGGACAGCTTACAACAAATATCTCATGTCTCAGCTCTGTTTGCTGCAAACAAATAAGACTTCACGCCGCCCCGCTGCAATCGTTTCGAAGAAGCTACGCGCACAGATGTGCAATTAAGGAAATCCTATTAGCTGTTTACGACGAACTTCTCTTCTCTGTTTATCCAATTATGTTATGTTGAAATTGTATGATAGGATATAACCCAGCCC
This sequence comes from Udranomia orcinus, assembly GCA_018247775.1. NCBI lineage: Eukaryota > Metazoa > Arthropoda > Insecta > Lepidoptera > Hesperiidae > Udranomia > Udranomia orcinus. The sequence goes on from DWGW01001022.1 coordinate 11,536, forward strand.
AAGTCTGAATTTCAATAATCTGAATTTGACGGAACTTTATCATCAGATATATTTTTCTTTGCGTCAAGGTTAAGCCCCATTCGTTGACTTCACGGGATATCAACTGTCGTACATTTACTTAAACAAATATTTTTTCTCGGATTTTTTCACTCAATCTGTGTACTTGAGCTTAAAAAAAACATAATAAAAGCGGCACCGAAGCTTGTGCGATATTTCCGGATACGTTTATTACAGCCGAAGTCAATTTTATTTTTATCTTACGATTTACAGCGTTAGTGCTCGTACGCAATCGAGATATTATTGTGCTAGTTATGGCACGCAGGTGTGCTCGGGTTGAAAATAAAAAATGGGATATGTGTACTTAGTTTATATTTATAAAGTTTGAGACCCACCGGAACGTTTTCATGTTGCATTTGTTGTTTAAAAATACATATCGACGCTTGAAAGGATTCATTTCCTAAGCAACATAAGGCAACAGAACGTTTAAAGTTTGAAAAATAATTAATCATATCACATAAAACTATATATTATTTGTACTGTTAAAACTATATAATTCCAGTGGATTCTAAATATTATTTACACTATTTATTATTTCTTCTTCATGGATTTCAATTTAGATCAGATCAAAATACGTATACAACTCAATATCGCCCAAAATTTCGCTTAGTCAATTTCGCCTTTCAAAAGTCAATATGTATTACAAGTCCAAATTCGCATGTTTTTTTTAAATTACTAGCATGTCAATACATACTAGCAATTTTGTTAACCCCTCCAGCTAAGCTCGAAGGCTTGTG
>DWGW01001023.1:0-12327 GCA_018247775.1 Udranomia orcinus
ATGCGATCGCGCAAGTCAAGCAACGCTGGGTACGGTCAGTCATTGGATGGGTCTGACTAGTTTTCATGCGCGTTTCAGTGTTCCGGAGGGCACGTTAAGCAGTCGATCCCGGTAGTTATCGACAGATAGCAGTCATTGAACCTTGTTAAACATCCGACGTACTAGTTGGCCACTAACTAGTTCTTCCGCTAACACGCATTGGAGCAGCGTGGCGGAACATGCTCCAGGCTTTGCCCTGTGGTAAGAGGTCCATGCCCAACAGTGGGACATTAAAGGGTTGCGGCCAAAATCAAAACAGGACAGGAAAATATAATACCTGTATAGGGATAAATAATACTGTTTTAAGATTTTTAAGCAGGTGTATAAATTTGTAAAACAATAATATAATAGTATTTATATAATTGTAATATATAAAGGAAATAGTTGTTAAAATAAAATAAACAATATTATCACTGCATTTTGATTTTATAGTAAAAAATATACATAGGTAAAATATTGTACACGCGTCACAAATGAACGTTTAGAAGGCGAAATTTCCTTATTGCGACGGTATACAACCGTATTAACCCAACATGACATAACATGAGCTATCATGCGGTCCAATCGATCTTCTTAGAATATTACAGAAATAATTTTATACAGCATTATATAAAACAATCCAAATTTATTAATTGCCAAATAATAATACACCATTAAAAATAAATAGTAATGGATTTTAACATTTACAACAAACAAATTCAATACAAGCCGATTACCATGAAGTTATATAATTATCAATTAGTTAGATGGCTACAAAATAAAGCATTAACATTCTTCTATTATTTATTTATATTATCGAAATCAAAAATAGCTTGGTACTAAAAGCAATGGTCACGCTGCGCAATATCGGCTTTGTTCTAATTTACACAAGTCTCACTTAAATCATACAACTGATTAACGTTACAATTATCTGTGCTCTATTTATATGATGTGCATTCAATGGGCAAGGTTTAATCGATATACAAGGCAGTATACAAAAATTTGCATTTATTCAATAAAAATTATTAGTTATAATAATTAACATTCGTTTGTTATACAATTAACTGTTTATTCAACTTGACTAAGCACTCAGGGTTTGTAAGTATCGGTAACTAACCATTTACACAGATACAGAAGGGATTCTTTACATTTTTTTACACTTTGAAAATATGAGCTTGTCTATTTAATTATTATTATTATACATTTTCGATACATAATAAATAGTAGTTAAATATATTTCAGATTTGGTTCCACTACAAAGAGATCAAACTATAATTAAACAAGGGAGAAAAAGAACAAATGCAGATTCGTTTTTTCTATAAAAAAAATTATCATACATTTTATTATCATAACAATAGCTAGCTAACATGTCTTAAAAAAGATGAAAAAGACCTTGAATTCTACTTTTAATTTATTTATAAAATACGGCAGCGATACCATTTAATTACAATAAGTATTATTTTTAAAATCAATTTCAATATTGTCTCTGGCCCAGGTGGGTAGGGCGTGCACTATGTGAACTGTGGCCTGCTCTCAATTGACGCGTAAACCGCATCACCGTAACACTCACATGCCAAATGAAATCAATGAAAAAGGGCACTCTATATTAACAACAATCCTCTTGGCTTTTTCTTACACACTGTGCAACTTTTCTTTTAAACTCCGAATATGATTCTCTCCATTCCTTCTGTAAAAAGAAACATAATGAGCACACATCTACAACTGTCTAACCGTTTACTGGTATATTTGTGTGCAGTTGGGTGTGCAATAAATGCAAATTAATTCTATTGCAGTAAGGTGTAATTGCAGTGTCATGGCCCTTTTTCTGTTTTAATACTCTGCTATATACTTTTCATTCCATCCTAGAAACAATCTTCTTGACTTTTCCTAACACATCTGGCCACTTTCTTTTTGAAATCCGAATATCTGTCTCTCCATTCCTTCTGTGAATGCAAACAATGTTATGAGATTATTGTTACGCATCAGAATCAACAACATTCTGGTGTATAACAGTATTGAATAAATATACATATATATTTGCAGAGATCTTTCAGTTTTAAAATGCAAACCCCTCCACTAAACAACATTATTTTATTGTGTGAAAGGATAATTTTAGTCCTCTCCATCTTTACTCGTCCATCCACTCAGCGGTCAACTAATCGGGCGATTTGTTACACGAGTTGTATACGTCCGTAATATCGCGCGGTCAACTTACACATGTACTAGTTGATCAACAAATCCGGCATCTTGTTTAACTTGTACTATTTATATAAAAACTAATAACATTTTCGTAATATCGAAATAATATTGCTTTTGAAAAAGTTACATGTGTGGGTAAGGACTTTAGAGGGGCATGCAGTTCTAGACTAAATTATCTCTACATAAAGATGCAACGTTAAACACACACAACAGAATTTAAAAAACACTGCATCAATGTTCTATGTTCAAAACATAAAAAAATATAAAAGCCAATCTAGTCACAAAAACGCAACATTACTACTATTCTAATGCTGAATATACCTAGTTCATTACAGTTAAGAGGAATCTATGTCAAAAAATGCTTCATTGACATGCATTTCACAAAATATTACAAATATACATCAACATTGACAGTATAACTGCTTTTAATATTATTACTGATTTACAAGAAGTTAAGAATATTTTATGGGATCTAAAAACAAACATTTCTCACACATCAAATACTACGACATAGAAATGTTTTGTAATCAAAACGGCAAACAAAACACATGTAACATTTGCTTACACTTTAACTTTAGCAAATAGATAACTACATAACATTACACAAGACAAAAAGTACAATGAATGAAAATATATAATTACCATTTTTGTTTAAAACGCATAATTCAATCAAATATAAACAAAAGTACTTCTGTGATTCATATATTTCCATGTGTAAAGACTACAACACACTTGTGTTAAATTACTATATAATAAAAAACATTCGGCTCCTAAATTGACATAAAAAAGGATTAGTAACACCTAGATTATTAATATTCAATATACTTACTGCAGCATCAACATTTGCTGGACTCTCATCGTTCGGGTCTGCCAGCATAGAGATTACACTAATGAGTATAGTCTCTACTGTATGCACAGGCAACCACCTTTCCGATGCCTTCTCGTAGCCCCATTTGTCATCACCAGGCTCATGTAATATTGATATGCAGACATCACCATTCTTTTCAACTGTAAAGACATTCGTATTATCACTACATAGTATAAAACAAAGTCGCTTTCCGCCGTCTGTATGCTTGGATATTTAACATTACGCAACTGATTTTGATGGTTTTTTTTAATAGATAGAGTGATTCAAGAGAAAGGTTTATAAGTATAATAACATCCATTAAATAGTGGAGAAATACTGTTATTTTTGAGGTATTTAATGTGATGTCGTAAATAATTAATTTTTTTCCATTTACATTGCAAATGCAGGCTGAACCCTACTTAGATAGATCAAAATAATGTTTTAGTTTTGTGCACCTTAGAAGTCTACAAAAATGTCTGCAATGGTATATGTCTATCTCTTAGGGATAACCCACAACGGCAAAGAGAGCGGGAAATGATTCTGTAATTCGGGAAAGTGGTATAAAGTGCGCGGCGTCAGCTAGTTTACATTACGTGTAATTATGTTTGATGAATGTAGAATTTATACATGTTTGATCAATTACACTCATTGGTTTAACCTACCAAGGTTTACTGTGGATTTTCATAGAAATTAATTAATTTTACAATTCATGCAAATAAATATATTTGAAAAATAGGTTTTATTATTATAAGAGTAGAGTGAAGTATCATTGAATAAGTACAATTGTTAAATGTATCATCTGATAGGCATTTATATAAAATAAAACTAACAAACAAATGCTATACACTTATATATTAATATTTATAGACATACTATGATAAAATAGATCCTGAAAATAAAGAAAGTTAATTAAAATGCTTAGCTAAGTTCTTAGCTTATCATTAAACAACTTAGTGAAGAGTAATGTTAATTAAAATAGACATATAGTCATTTGAAACAGTGCATATATACTTACTATTAGGATGCCATATTTCAGTAACAAATTTCATCCGTGGTGGCCTCAAAGGATATTCCTTAGGAAAATATAAGTGAGCCTTAAAGAAACCACCCTCACTGAAAATAATATAAAGTGAAAATATACAGTTTAATCTTAAAATAACTATTGTAGACAAACATAATTATATTTAAAATATTCAAAGGCAGATATCACTGAGTGGAAATTATAATAAGCTCAAATAGACTAAATTCCAAGTGCAATGGTGTGTGCAATTTGTACATAAATATAATGCCATTCTTAAATACAAAGAAGAGTCTTTCTTCTTTGTTGAGTAGTCAGTCAGAAACTAAAGGCTACTATAGTATCACAAATCTATGGAAATAACACTTTAAATAAGCATTAAACATCTCTAAATGCATAAATGATACATGAAGGATTTTGTGTGTGTAGTCCTATCCTACATTGGTTAAGCACAATTATATAATATCCTACTATCTAAAATGGTCACTAGACTGAGCCAACAAAACTCATTTGATCATTTGGACAAGTGGTATTTTGCCCTGTAGCAATAATGATATGTGATACACCTGGTGGAAAGTGATCACTGCTACCCTTGAACATCTAAAGCCAATTCTAAATCACTAATCTACGGTCAACAACAAATGCATTGCTAATCTTAAGTTATGCCTCATCCTTCCATTACCACAGCATTCAAACCAAAAAACAGCCTAAACACTGCTATCTTGGGGCAGAAATTGTTGGGGCAATGTTGCTTCCAGATTAGAACAGTATTACTTTCATAAAATGCTTCTTGTATGCTAACCTAAGGTTCAAATTTAATTAAAATTGTGTGGTCTATAGCTCTTGTACTTTTGAATATAACATCATAATCGATCTTTAATAAAATCCAAAACTCAGCTCTACTACCCAAGAAAGCTGTATAAAAAAACATATTTATGACTAAAGTAATATATCATGTTACAAGGTGTTTTTTCAATAATATAGTGTGTAACTAACATTTAAAGTACATTTATGCATAATTCTATTCATTTCATGAATGTGTTATAGAATGGTATAGCAAATGACAATATACTAATACCTACTAATTTCTGACCAACTTTTATTGCACATGGTATTATTTTATATGGTTCAAAAGACATTAATACTTTTTTATTACACTCTAAGTTACGAATACTCGATTCGACAAAGCATGAATCAAGTGGTCCAGGTGATATTTTCTACTTCAAACATAATAAAAAACTACTAGGCATATCTACGTTCTTAACACATGTTACTTATGTTATTGTTTTTTGTATAATAAATGAGAAATCTACTTACTACAGAGTGTCTGGAGGACCGATGATGAGCACTTCCCACCTGTATATGTCATTGTCGTCTATTAATCCAGCAGAAAAGCCTTCCACCGGATTTTTGTTTAATTCTGAAAATGATTTTGTGCAATACTAATTTGATAAAAAATACTTTCTTAAACATTTAATGCAAGAAAAGCAAGTCTCGTCGTAAACGCACTTCAAAATAGATACTTTTGACTTTGGCAGCGAAACTTCTGTCACTAGCGATGATATTGATTTTGTAAATGTAAAACCACATGTGGTGTAAAATTATTAAATTGCGACGAAGATCCAAATTATTTTTATAATTTGTTTTTTGTAATGAACCAACATAATCTCTAAAATAAGATCCGCTAAGGTCAATGATTGCACGAATACCCGTGTCGCCCGACGCTCGAACTGCGGCAGATGAGTCACATTTTATACATTTTAATACATGGCACAATTACCTGCTAGTTGCTTTTTTAATAAAAGCGAAGACTGTGGCTCTGACATTAATTACAATTATGAAATTTACCCTGACGACACGAAACAAATGATTTTCCACAAAAGATGGCTGGCTGAGTTTTGTGCAGGTTGTGAAACATATGAGCTGTTGCTTGTTTCCGGTACTCTGACAAAATGTTACCATACAATAATGGAACAAGTATTTTCTTACTTATTATTCATAATACTTATATTACATATTCATTGTGTGTTGTTTGAATAAAATATTTTTTTGTGTAATATAGTTAACACAATTATAAAACCCGAAATATATTTTTAATCCCAATTAATACGCCATCTAGTACAAAAATTGTCAACTAATGGAATTAAGATTTTAAATTTTCGAATGATACTTGGAAATAATTTGGTTTTAAATTCTCTTTATTAGGAAAATACTGAACAATTCCTTTCTTTGGCATAGATTTAGTTAATTGGTCACTAATATTTGAGGTCTAAGTGTGAATTTACATATAGCCACAGAGTTCTTGGTATCAATGATTCCCATTGATCAACTCCTTGAACCGTAACTCGATTGTACTCAAATGATAATATTTCTAAAAGCAGATTTGATGACATATGCCTGCTATAATTGTAGATTTTACTGCAATATCAGATTTTACTTATAAACGCAAAGACACAATTATCATATTATTTACTCGAAATTTGTAAAGTATTGAATGACGATATTTGTAACCTACGTCGATTAATGTACGCAAAAAATAAGTTTGGAAAGGATAGTTTTATTTCCTCCCATTTATAATACATTGTTTACTAGTACTGGTACATATTTTCTTGAAAAGATTTTTCACTATTCAGTAACATAATGCTGCCAGCGTTCTGGGCACTATGCTTCATTTGGGAATTTTAGATGATTTACTCCTCTGATAATATCCTAATTAAAAATGATAGAATAAGTTTGAAGCTAACATTTCTTTTTACTTTTTAATACGGACAGAGCCGCGGCCAAATAATTTAATTACTTAGCAAGCAATTTTTAAAATTGTCTTATATAAAAATTTACTTGTATTATTACCTATGGAAGTTTCACTAAATATCTAGAATAACACTTCTTTTGGGGGAATAATTAGCAATCAAAATAGTGTTTACGAATATTATTATTATAATTAATAATTAATTACAACATCCAAATATAACAATTTCAAACTTATTGAATAGGCATTTCATTGTTGTTGCCCTTATTTTTTTTGATCTTCTTTTTTTCTGGTTCACTGCCTCCATTAACTTGTGGAGCCAACTTACGTTTGTTTTTCTTTTTCTTTGATTTATTGTTTTTTGATTGATTCTGTTGGCCCTGTGTTTCGTTGGATGGTTTTTTGTTTTTGCCTTTAAATGTACTCTTCGCTGTTTGTACTATGTTTAATAGCGGCTCTATTTGTATATTTGTTTTCATTTTACTTCCTTCATAAAAAGCCCTTATGGTATTTAGCAGTTTACGTAGCGTGTTGATAAAATTCATTTTAACTTCTAGTTCTGTTTCACTATTAAAATTATTTTTTATAGTGTTCTCTAATGTTGCCTCTATTTGTTGTAGTGCATCCATAACATTTTGTGATATTGGTTTATATCTATTCAATGCACGGTAATATCCAACCATTAGGTCTAAGCCTTCGTTTCTACGGAACTGTCTGACATTCTTATTAAAAACATTCTCAATAATTATTGGAATAAGATGTAAATTACCTTCCCATTGGGTTTGTAGGACGTTGTGGAAAAATATGATGGGAAGCAAGCAGTTACGGTTTAAGAAGAAGTTTTCCATGGAATCTTTAAAAACATTTATTATTGAGGACGAAGAATAATCCACTTTTGATGATTTCGAAATTTTCTCTGAACAGCTAATAATAAATGTCGCAAAATATGTAATAATATCACCGAGAGCTTGGTACATAAAATGTGATCTAGATCCCTTTGCAATGTTCGATTTCAAAAATTCACACAACACTTCCTCTGTCACACTGTCATCTGAGGAGAATTTCCTGACCTTGGCTAAATTTTTTATGGATTTCCTTACTCTGTTTTCCAATTCCGCAAACTGACTATCTTGAATGCAAAACTCAAGACATCTAGTGAGGGGAGCAATCATTCCGAGGCAAATGTCCATAGCTGGGTCCTTCTCTAAATAAATGTCTACTAAATCCAGAACTCTTATCCTGAAATCTGACAAAGCCTTTTTACTTTTACGTTCTTTTTTTGTCTTCTTCTTTTTTCCTTGCTGGAACTGCCTAAACGCCTCCGCCAGTGCTTCATCCAGTTTCCTACCTTCTTCTTCATCTATCATGTCTGCATCAAGACTTTCTGTATCTGTTTCGGCTGATGCGCCTAATGCCATTTGAACGGCCATCCTCAGTTGGTCAGGAGTTCTCATAGAGTCATCATCATCATCATCCATGCTGCTCTCACTTGCATCAGTTTCAATATTGAGTTCTTTCTCAACATCTGCGTCAAAATCGTTTTCCTGGTCTAGGTCATCTTTATCATCTTCTGATTCACTATCATTCATAAGGGGGTTAGCTTCACTTTCTGGGTCTAAAACTGACACAATCTGACCAATAGACGATGGCGTTAAATACTCCCAAAGAAGTCTAAACACACATTGAACGACTGAACGAAGCACACTAGATTCCACTGATAGAATAGACAGCAAAACTTCGACTAACACTTCAATCCATTCCGGTTCATCGCTTTTAAGAGGCTTGTTCTTCTTTTTCTTACTCTTTTTGTAATGTTCATAACAACTTTTTAGCTCCTTTATAGAGCTTGTTGCTATTTTCACATGTGTAGGCTCCGAAAACAGAAAGAGACCTAATTGGTACAGGAGGATTAAAAACACTTTATCCACTTTTGACTGAGATTCAATTTCCTCTATTTTTTCACATATTTCTGTGAGCATTTCCCTGCAATCTATGTTTTCTTGAGGAAATTGCTTCTCCAATTTAACTCGCACTTCCTCCTTTTCCATTATTGTTGTTATAAAACTATTTAGAGAAGACAAAACTGTAACTAAGTTGTCCACATTTGAAAATCGTGAAGTAAAGCATCGATAGAAGTATGTCTTGATGGCACCTGTTAAAGAAAAATTCAAATTAGAATACAATTACAGAAAATTGAAACATGGAAGCCAAGTGTCTATTTATATTGACAGTGTTATTTTTACCTGATAATTCACCGCTGATAGAGACATTTTCATCCACACCAATTTTAAAAAACCCAAAGCACATAAGTAACTTCATGTAAGTTATTTTGAACTCTGTGTCGTCTTTTACAGCTTCATGGCTAACAAGTGAGGAAAGGATTTCTGCTGCCTTAGTTCTTTCATTGTTGTACCAATTCCTTTCGTTGTCTCCCTTCAATGTTTTCTTTGAAATATTAAGTAAAACTCCTTTTAATAACTTAGCCATCTTTTTCACACCACTCGCATCCAAATCCGCCAGGATTGATTTCACGACATTGGTTCCTGTAATATCTGTAAAGTTCACTTCACCAGGATTGAAAAGTAGTTTCTTCAACGTTTCAACTCTTGTTTTAGACGTAACGTTTTCACCTTTCAGAGCTTTTGCTAAAGTATTCAAGAGCTCTTTTTCTTTCTTAACCATAATTTTATGGTCATCCTCATCATCCCTTTTATTCCTTACTTTACTCGCCATTTGTAAACCTTTGAACCAATCTATGAAGAGTTTAAAAAAATTCTGGCTGATTAACTGAGGAATGAGGGCAGTGTTGTCATTAATATTGAGAAGTATGGTGTTGAGAATATTGATTGACGCCAATTCTCTGTTCCTGTTATGCTTTGTCAACTGATTGTCAATCTCTGACCAAAATAGTGGCAGATGAGGTGATGTGGCTATCCTTGAACTTATTTCTTTGTAAATAGGATGACTTATTGAGTTGAAATCAATTCCAGCCTGAAAACAAGAGAAGGTAAAAAAAAACACATAAAATATTTCAATTTACAGTCAGCAATGCTGGATTGATTGTTAGCACAACACTTGCCTTCTATTTGCAGTTGCTTAAAAATATAAGTAAAAAAAATTATTTACAATAAAATTACAATTATGAATCATGAATTTCAGTACCTTTTTTGGTCTTGGATTGGACTTTGGATTAAACATTAACCAAATAATGGATATAGAGATTTGAATAAAATTTTAATGTAAGCAAAAATGTGATTGAGATATGTATTTACCAAAATTTTTTCGCAAATATCTTTAATAGTATCTTCACACAGCATCTCTGGAACACCGATTAGTTTTCTTAACTTCACTTTAGACGGAAACTTGTTACTGGCGACGAGCAGGAAATACAGAGAGTCCAATGTCTGGTCTTTGATGTCCTTCTTCAATTCTTGCTTTATGTTCACCCAAATCATTGATGAAAATTGATCCTCGTCGAGCTAAACAAAATAAAAAAAAATCTTAGTGTTATTTGAAGATTATATAAAGGGCTACAATCACCATATTATAATAGACGGAAATAGTAAGCTATGATAAGGTTTACATATTGAATAAAGAATTTCAGATAACAAGATACAATCAATTTTATTTATTTTACCTATAGTTTTACAACATTCAATGATAATTTTTTTTGTTGTTTTAGAATTTGAATAAGTAAAAATTGGATATATATCCGATATATATAGTAAGTACTTTGAAGTGGTGAAGTAATTTTGTAATATGTGGATTGCTTTAATTTTGGAAAGAGAAATTAATATGTTATATGCTAACTTAAATACTAACATATATTTAACTTATAATGTCAACAGTAAATTGAAAAACTCCATATATATAAAACAACAAAAGAAACTTGCCTGATCGATAAAATCCAGGAGTATTAGGAATGCTACGGTAGTGAGATATGACTTTTTGTTACTAGCTGTTAGAAGTAATTTAATCACTTCTTTATGCTCCTCTTCCTCGCATTTGAGCATTAAACCAGATCGGAATATTGCCCCACATACTAATATTTGTCCAAGAGATACGTCACCTACTTCCTGTAATTCGAAATGGAATCAATGATAAAACACACATGTTAAGTCATAGATAAATCTCTCAGCGACAGTAAGCCACTTTGCAGAACAGTCATTCAAAGTTTGAAAAAAAAACATAATTATCCAATGATTGTACTGCTATATTTCCAGTGGACTTTAAATATTATTTAAACCCTTTATTATATGTTATTCACAGATTTCAGTTTAGATCACCTCATAGATATTGCTTAGTCAATTCAACCTTCAAGGGTTCTGCAAGTTTAATTTTTATTCCTTACAAGAAAAATTTTAATTACTTGACAGTTTGACAAAAGACACTTTCACAATAAATATGTTGTCCATTTTTTACTTTATAACATTAAGGTAGCAAGCAGTATGTAGTCCACTTAATGGTAAGTGGTCACTGAACCAACCATGAACTTCTATTATCAAAAAAAAAATTATAATCAGCCCTAGCCAGAATCAAAGATATATTTGATGTCAACTAAGAATAGGACTAGCCTTAAGGACTACACTAGAAGACCTTTTTCTTACTACAGTCTTCAAACCGGAACACAAGGGCTCGAACATTATTGTTAGAGGTTCTTGTGTGCCTGGAGTGCTGCTAATCTAGTACTATTATTTTAAAGACTTCAATGGTCCTGATTTTATGAATAACGTCACACACAGTTAACTTAGCTTTGGAACTATCTTAATACCTCTATATTCATGAAAAACATTCAAATAACATCATTCACAAAACTGAGTGAATGATGTCGAAAATATTAAAATTAAATAGAGTTACTCACACTTTTAGAAGCACCCGAAGCGTGTAGTTCTTTTTTTACTAGATCAAACAATTGGGAGATGTTTATTCGATCGAACTTTTTAAGGATATTTACGAGAGTGGCAAAGTACCCTGTCCTTATCTCAGGTGTATTTGCTCCCAGACTGCGCACCAACCTTTTTAACGCATATTGAATGTCCTTTTCATTCTGAAAAACCGAAAATTGTTCAATGCTAAAATTATTTCTTATTTTTTGTTATTTTTAAACCTGGTTAATTAATGACTACAAATCAATTCGTAACACCACTTTAGGGTTCATTTAAAAAGCTTTACAATTAAAGTAATATGTTAACAAACTGAATGAATTCAATAATTTTCAGTGAAACTAACCTCATTTCCTTGCAGTTGTGAAATTATTTTGGCGCCGCCGGTCGCTTTTAAGTCATCTTTAGGAGATCTCAGTAAATCAAAAGCGTCTAGCAAGGATGCAGTCACCGATTTTTCCGTTCCACTAGTACTTTCGTCTTTCATTTTGCACTCAATAATTATTTCCCATACATATGACTACAACACATAGTAACCCACATGGATGGACATTCAAAATCAATGATCCATAGTCAACTTCGAAATTGCAGAGATGTTAAACCGGGAAGTCTT
>DWGW01001024.1:0-12324 GCA_018247775.1 Udranomia orcinus
TACAATTGATATACATATGAACCTTACATATACATAAATTGTAAAACGCCAAACTTGAAATCATCTATAAGAAATTAAATATTATGGGAAGAAAATAATATTTTACATGATAAATGATAATGCCACTTAAGTGCTTACATTATTAATCCTTCTTGTCGATACACCATTGCACTATTATAATATTATACATTTTCATAACCAATCAACTGGAAGAATTTTAATATATTCTAAAGTATTTGGTACATTTTTAATAAATAAGAAAAATCTATACACAAACAAATTTTGAAACAATTCAAATAATTGGCATTTAATTAGAAATTACTTATTTGCTGTTGTAGCATTGATGTCCGTATATGGTTATATGGCTGTCATTCAGATGTCAGGGAATATTAATTCGGTATAACATCGTTATAGTTCCCATGTACACAATAACAATGACACAGTAGTCACAAAAACAATATCTCTACTTTCAAATTTTCTTTACTAGCTTCCAAATGCGACTTGTCACATAGGCTTCGAGTTATTTGAGCAGCATGGCGCAGCATGTCCTAACCTATCATGGGTAGGATGGTCATGAGAAACCAGTGGGTAAAGTTTGGATCCAAGAGAGAACTTAATAGACGGAAGTTCTTTATCTTAAAAGGATATAATATATATATAGTTTTAAGTGTATTTTATGAGATTGAATATTAAATATCTAATAAACATACATCCGTGAACAATAATCAGAATATATACATCTGCCAAGTACCAGCTCTACACTTTTCTATATCTCATACTTACTAAACTTTAGTGCTTGGTAGCAGAAAAAATAAATTATTGTTTAAAAAAGACTAAACATGCTTTCAGTTCATGTTACTAACGTGAATTAAAGAATAATTTCTAACGGAAATACATTTTGTATTTTTTTTCATTTGAATCTAATAAAAGTATACATAGGACTGCGAAGATGAAACTCAATCGTAAATAGTTACAACAACATATCGATTTCTATTACTTTCAATACCCTATTTCTTTGTAAGGGGCCGATACTCACTCCTTCGTCCTGTACTGTTTACTATTCAAATTGGCTAATTATTTTTGTTTATAGCACGCGACAGGTATAATATTTAACAATAAATTCAGTACACGGTACGCCGCGCCGGCAACTGGCCTCAAGGTGCAGCAATGTTTAAAACAACTGCAATTTCACTTTAATGCACTAGTAACGATATTTAAAAAATACTACCTTTGATGTCGATTCGGCCGCTTTTGTTTATAACATTGAAGCCGTCCATCTGATAGTAAATGGTTACGAGATCTGTCTTAGTTCTGTGTAATGTCCACAACTGATCAACCCTATTCTCCTTCTCAGAACATTACCAGTCAAAAATAATGTTATTTTACGGTATTTTCCTGAATTGTGACAAAAAAAAACAGTATTTAAAGTATTCCATATAGGTTCAACGCTGCCAAAAATATGTATTATTATAATTAAATGTGAAAATGAAATTATTAATATATGTAAATCAACTTCACGTAAGGCTTTTTTATCCTTGGTATAGAACATTTATTGAGATATTTCCAGTACTGTAGGAGCAAATCTCGCATTTTGTATAAAGTCGTATAAACGTAGGAACTTTTGAGTATTGAAAATACTCGTATTTGCGTCTGTTCACGTTTATTACAGCCTCCTATAGCTCAACACAACTGATTAAAGACCGTCGATTCCTAAAACGGGAACCACCGCTATTTAAAAAAAAAACATTTTTTGTACAACGTATACTTATTCCTCTTTATAACATTCAATTTGTATTCAAGTCACATTAAATCACCATTTAATCTTTCAAATTGACACTCAGTTAGCCGAAGACCACCAACACAACATGACACACGTAATCCAATCAAACGATTCGGACAAGGCCACTACGTCACGGGCACCGGGCCACTGACCCGCAGTCCCGTTACCAGATTCCCGGGCAATCCCGTCAAAAAAGAGGGTGCGTTGACCGCAGCGAGATGCGTCCGTCCCGCAGGATTCGAATCCGTATTGTTTGGATAGTACTGTTTTTTTGTCGTTGTAAAGCTGTTACGGTAATACAATGATAAGCTGGTGAACAAGGCTCCGTGTTTTGTTTTTCATTACAAGCAACCTTTTGATGTGCCCGCGGGGTAATTGGCGAAGTTGTTAAATAACTGTATTTTATGTAAATAATAATGGATTACAAACAAACGACTAATAACACAGACGTTGTTGGTTCGAATGGCTACCTGAGCTTCAGTTAACTAGTAGTTAGTTAATTTAGTTTAGTTATTTTTACAGTAATATCAGGGTCACATGATTTGTAATGTAATTTGTGTGAATAAGTTTTATTGTAGAAAAGAATATATTTATAATTAAGAAAACTGTTGTATCGTATTGTATTAATTGAATATATTTAGTTCGCTATTAATTCCATATTATTACAATGTAAAATTATGATATGTATTTCTATAATATGGTACGAAGGTATTCAAAAATATAAAGATTTTTTTAAATAAATTGAAAAAAGTTATCTTTTCACATATATCTTAAATATAAATCACGCTTGCATATTCAATATTACAACAAAACCAAACATATATAATTTCCTTAAGACAAAGCCTTTTTGGAGGCATTGTTTAAAGCGCTACCCTTCTATAACAATGTTCGTACAACGATATTGGTATCAATTGTAATGCAAATGCATTTCTTTACAAGGCCGGCCAACATGGAAATAAAGCTGTAAGCTCGCATTTGCATAGAACGTGCTGGGCGTAGGGTTGCCAGCCCTAGGTCCTAGAACTTATATAGTAACGGATAAACAAATTAGGCCACACTTATATTAATTTTAAAGTATCTAATTCTCTATCTATCTTAACTATCGATACATCTTAAGATTGAATTAGAAATAGTTTGATGAAATTTAATTTTAATCTTAAAAATCATCAAGAAATTAACGATGACAAAATATTATTTATTACAACTAATTAATTTTTAAACTTCGTTCGGCCAATTTTGTAGAACATGCACGGCGTTTCATTAATAGTAGATAACAAAGATACATGGGTAACAATAATATGGACAATATGGTTGACAACCCTATCCGAAGTGCATTGTGCATGCGGAAGACGATGCAATTAGCTCGCACTTGTAATGGAAATGCATACGTTTGTTAAATAAAATGTCTCTCCCACCAGCTCGGCTCAGTTCTAGCCGTGTACAATTATACTACTAGTTTGTAGGCTCGGCTTAATAAATTCAGGGTAATTACCTCTACACCACTTGGTAGAGTTCTTGGTGGTATGATAGAGTAGGTAGTACCAATAATAACAGTGTAATGCGGTTGTTTAAAAGTGTTTGCTCTACACAAATTAAGTTTTTATCTTTACATTTTCTTATTTTGGGTCTTATTTTTAAATTTAGTAACGAATAGACGGATTAATACAGAAAAAACGTGGTAATTTTTGACGCATACATATTTATTATATCACAATATCGATTAGTTATAGGTATATCTTTTTCATTGTTTCTTTCAAAGTATAATTGGAATACTCGCCATTTCGAAATCAAAGTAACCAAACATTCCATCTCTATTTATAGATGTTATCAAAAATTCTTGCTAGTGACAAGATAAAAACGCGTAATCCATTTCCCCACGCACCTCTCACACAATGGTCAAGTGTACGTGCCCACACGCACTGTACAGCCGAAAACCCGTTGGTCTCGTAACGGTACAACAGCCTTGACAAACGCACGATGTTTATATTAGGCAATTAGGATCACAGGGCCCGACGTCAACCGTACCGAAATACCACAAAAAAATCTTTTCTTTCGTCTATATGGTGCAATAAACTTTTTTCTTTCTTTCCATGTATCTATCTATCTTTTTTTCTGTCTGTCCGTCAGTTTGCAATGTTAACTAGCGCTGTGCACATCGGCGAACTGTTTTAACGGTTGTTAATAAGTTTTGTGCTGATATTAATAAATTTGTGGCTCTTAATTGGAATAATGAGGCAAGTGTAACTTTTTTATTATTTTTGACGTTCGTGTATCATATTTTTGGTTGGGTTACGGAGGTTTTCTAGGCAACGCGTAACTGTAATAATTATTAGTTCTTATATATGTCTTTTTGGTTTTAACTTTGTGGGCTATTTACTTAGTATGTTGTATGTCTATACGCCAATTTGTATTAAAACGTTTGAATGAAGAGGTAATGGAGTCGAGTCATCCATTCAGAGCTTGAGCTAGAACCTCAGTTCTTGAGATTCTTGATATGGTAGATATCTACTATCTGATGGTGGTAGAAACTTTACGGTTCCACACCGGAATCACTTACGCCATAACTACCAGATGTACCTTATAACAACATTGTTCTTGCTGCTGTGTTGTCGTTCGAAGGGTGTGGTAAGGAAGTCATACATAACAGAGTCGTTCCAACTTAGTAGTAATGAATATGAATAGCAAGACCTGAGAAATATCCATCCTATATTTAAAACATCGATTAAATTATCGCTTTAAAATAAAAATACTGAGTTGGAATCTCTAATACATTTGAGAAATATAGAAGATAATTTATGTCTTAAAGAACTCGTAACTAGCGTAGAACTAGCTGAATATAATGACAGTGCGTTTTTTACATCCGAAGTTAAGGAGTATCCGCTTTTAAAACCACTTAAAAAGGAGATATTAATCGTACAATAAGTGTAATTTTATCAATCTGAAGAATACAACAACTACAGATAAATTATTCTATATAACTAAAGAAGAGTTGGACTTTCAGATGGATTTGAACTATTTGATGGTGATAGAACTTTTCATTCGATCTTTGAAGCAACGTCATACATATTTCCGACTTATAATACTGGTTCTCGGTTATGTTCTGGTTATAAGGATTCCAACTGAACTCTTTAACTCTGCCCCATCTATTGTTAGTTTCTTAGAATATTAACTAGTATATTAACTAACTAGCTACTAAATATTAAAGTACTATCTTTATTTATAATATAAGTCGTTGCATAGTAGTAGATGTAGATAAATATAATATTACAAGTCAACAAAATCTCCGTTACGGCGACATTATTGTAAACATGCGAAAGTGTTATAATATTTGGTAAATTCCTCACATTTTTTCCATGTCCATGTCTGTAAAAAAGATCACACCTCACAATTGTAACAGTACGACTCATCACCACTATATAAGTAAGTACCGTTTCGCGAAAACCAGCCAACCGCTCATTAGGCATTTTATTGGCTGAATGAGCTAATCTGGCAGAGCCCACTCGGGATCCCACAACATATTGTTCCTCCATCATTAGCATAACCAGCGACCACGATAAACCACGCGACACAGTGACCAACATGCCGAGGCGGATTCTTAAAAAAACGTATCACGAATTTAATATTTGGGACAACCCACACGGCGCCCGCATCGAAAATTTGTCTCCAACGAGCGAGAGAGCACGATACCCCCGCGCGCACGCCAACGAGAGTGAAAGAGACGGGCGAACGGAACAGGGCCGGCTAACGGTATACGCGGAAGTGTGTCAGTGGCGTAAAGCGTAACTCAGTGTCGATAGATCGTAAGTGCGGCGGCGGGCGCTCCAATTGCAACCTTGACCTGTGGCAATACGATCGGAAGTTGACTGCGGCCGATCTGGTTTTCGATTTTCACGGTACTGATTCACGACAATAGAGCGATGTCTGCTTATTTCTACTAGAGCCTCCAGTTTTTAACCTGCCCCAAGGCTGGGACTATTTTAAAATCGCCATAAATAGACTTTTAGACGCAATAGAGCCTTTGCTTTCGATGGACATGGGAGTTCTATGTCATCGTTTTACTTTAAGAGGAAAATATGTGAAATTTACAATTTACTACACATATTATATTTTACAAATAACATATTTTTATATATCAAAGACAAATAAATAAAATTTCAAAAGTACCCAAATACTGCTATTTTCTATCTGTAGCTATGTAGAGTCTCCCATGTGTTTCAATAAAACACCTCCGAGGAACATTCATAGCAAGTTTTGTTCAGGACAAGTTGTCTTCCAGTAAGAGAATTGTCAAATAAATCGTTTGTTTTAAAGTACTCGTCCGCGTATGAGCGATTAGTAGTACCTAGAGTAAATAATAAAAACATTAAGGCCAAGTGTCAGTTCCGTTAGTAAAATATTCAAATTTTCGCTAGCGAACGATGCGTTCAGTCGGTTAAGTGCATTAAACATGCAAAACGTGTTTTATTTTGAACAAGTTTCGTTGTGGTGAGATTTTATAGAGATGTCTCTATAGACTCCGTGAGAGGAAGAAATTATTGTACATGATATATTGGGCTTGTTCTTCCTAATCATATTCTTTTTATTTTATGCTATCTCTACATTCTGCACTTAGGTTTAAGTTACTTAAAGAAACGTAGTTCAACCACAATTTAAACCTAAGTTATTTGAACTCATCATTTTTGACATTATATACATGGAACTTATAAACATCTTATATAATAAATAGAATAAAGCTTTTCTAAACTTGATTAAAGATTTTCCCTTTTATTAGGCCTAAGAATCGACTTTTCTTGGATTTTTGGTTTCGGGATTTATACAAATATTATGAAAAGCACATACCCCATAAAATCTTTTTTAATTCGACTAAGATTAACTCGATTTTTTTAAACTCAACGTCAATACATACAAGTAATTTTGTTAATCGTTGCACCTAAGCCCAAAGGCTTGTGTTAAGAGTGGGTTCACGTCAAAGGTGCAATGGGGAAATGAGGAACTCACGGTCTCTCAATCGTAAATCCGACGCACTACCCACTGGGCTAAAAGCTGGCCGCTTAAGATTACTAACATATTAATAGAGACAAAAATATAAGAGAAAAACTTCGTGTTAAAATACATGCGATATTTATTACACGCCACGCGACATTTCTACTATCCCCGCTCGGAATATATTTAGATAAAAACAGGGCATAAGTAATAAGAACAAGCTTAATAGCGTTTTGTTATGAACATATATCTTGTAGTTCAATTTAATTAATTATTGGCAAAACACCTGTGGCTAAAGAATGGACCAATACATTTATATCAATTAATTTTCACTTATCGTCGGGTTATATCCGGGCACTCAGAAATGCAATTTAGCAAATGGGAATATATGTAACATTTAGTAGAGAAATGTGAATCAATTTAAAGGTGCTATAGAACACCGTTTTGTTTTCTTTAATTAATGATTTTATTCAAGTATTCTGTGATCCAGCGAAGCTTTGTTGTTGATTCAGTCGACAATAGATGGCGGCAGGATCGAACCTAGGCACTGCACTTATACGAATTATTTTAACTATTATAGTATTATCTATGATAATTTAAAACATTGGTACATTCTCTGTCCGGTCCATGGTCACAAAACTTTCACTCGCCGGTCCATCAGAGCGGATAACTGAGGACTTTCTTAGAATTCGTCTCTCAGTCATAATTAATAATCATAACTCGATCCTCTGGTGTCTCGTCTTAACAGTCTGGTTTGTAGTTAGATGAAAACTCAACCTTAATTCGAATGTACACAGCCCATAAGAATAGTCAATGCAAAGGAAAGCTAGACGGGATGTGGTGGTAATGCAGATTCAAATTGTAAGTGATTCTTAAAAACCAAAAGATTCAAATACAAAAAAAGAGATTTTCAAAGGTACATATTATTTGCAATAAAAATAGAACTTATTGATCTTTTTATCAACTAGCCAACTTCTTTTGTAAAAAAATATCCATATTAATTGTATCGTAGCAAATTATATTAAAACGTGGCTGATACAAAATGTTAGAGACTAAATCCACAGGAATAATGATTAATAGTTTCAACTTTAACACAAATTAATTGGAGATAAGCTATTAATTGGTGCTAATTACGTCATGAATCAATTACGAGACAGCTCGGCTGAGACAAATAGCAGTTCTAAGGGTTCGAGTTGAATGTTACGTATCTCTTAATTAATTGACTTTCGCGTTCACACGCAAATAGTTTAGAGAAACAAGTGCAGTAGTAATTAGCATTTGCTTATTTTATCTCGAAACGTTTTCAAATTAATTTTATCTTCTCAGTTTTTATTGATGACCTAGAGCTAATTTGTTAAAGTTATTGCCTTTCTATTTTTTCTGTGCAGTTAAATTAATTTTATCGATACCGAATATCTCTAGTTGCCTATAGTTAGAATGTAAAAACTGTTATCTGTAAAGCCTTAAGATATTACGAGTGTTTGTGTTCATAATTTATAACTTTGTTTTTAAAAAATGCGAGTAAACGGCTCTTCTCAATTAGTCTCTTGCATGTCGCAGATAACTTATAGCTTACTCAACTTTTATACATTTTCATTGTTTTTGTTGGATAAAGGACAGTCAATTTGATTATTGATATTAAGTTGGAAACGGTTTTCATGTAATTTTTTTTATTAGGTACCTAGGTTTCATGAACATCTTGACTAATATCAGATATAGTGCATGTATATTTCTGTTCTCGCTTAAGATCATGCGGCTATCCGAATTTGATGTAGCATCTAAAACAAGCACGCGTCGACTTCTCGCTTCGTTACCACATTCAACATAAGAAAAAACAAACGCCGCGTCACAAAATGCGACAACGATTGCTCGGCGACCACCAAATCATTGTTTTTTCACCGGCGTCACGTAGCCGTCACGTTCTGGTCGCAATCCAGACTGTAATACCGATTTTTTCTACCATTGCACCACACCACGGGCCAATGACCGCAATCGCTATCAATGCAGTGGGCATTTGCGAAAAATGTACACAAGGCCGCGCTCTTAGCCGAGACAAATTTATATTATAATGGATAGAGGTTTTTGCTTTAGTTATTACAAATTGTTGCGTGCCCGCCTCGTTGCACAACTATGTGCGTGGTGACACTGTTTGGTAAGGGATAGTTTAGCCATAGCGGCCACTAACGATGTTTTTGTATCCAACCCGTGTCAAAAATTGCAATGGAAAAGTAGCTGCAATATCCCACCAATTGAATGACTTTTGTTTCCAGTATCAAACCCGTGTTACGGATGGCCATAGTAAAAGTTGCTACCTATATCCCGCTTATCAAATGACTAAAGCATTTAAGTCTCATCTATTAAAGCTTTAACGCTCAGTCATGAGCAATCGACGATGAGCTTCTACAACACCTAATTAATTCTTAAATCTTGAAAGAATCAACTAATCTTCGTAACTAACGTACTTTTGTACAACAATGCCTAATGTCAATACGAGGATACTCCTGAACGCCCACTATGTATATATTCATCCATACATAACCGCATGCACTCGAAAATTATTATCGTCTGCCCGAAACGTACATAGTACGTACTACATAAAAAGTATTTATGGAAGTAGCTGATTGGCTGCAGCTATTTTTATCCACAGGCTAATAGTACCTAAGTCAAGTAGTACTTGTATCTAGATTGAATCTAGTAACGAAGTAACAGAGGGTAAAGTAATGTTGCAAAGAACACGGTCAGTCGGGGCCACTAACTCGGTTAATTGTGCACGCACTGACACTACGATTAGCGTTGTACGCCTTTATACCTTTACGTTATACTAGTTACGGAGCGTGGATGCCGTTGTTTATAACTGATGTCCAGTCCACCTGACGGTAAGAGCTGGACATCTGTAATCCCAAGATAGGATCGAAGTTCTTTTTTAGATTGACACCAAATCCGTTGCTACCCCTGAGGATTAAGTTGGAATGCCTCGGCTAAGTAACTCTTCCACACCATCTTGCTATCCCAATGTCATAAATAAATTTAACATACTCGTATATACACATAGAATGTCTATCGCGTGAGATTGTGTGTAACTAAAAATTACAGTATAAAATTTCTGTTCTTTCTTCCGTTTCGATTACGCTGCTACTTCTGAGAATAGGATTTGATTTAATATTATTAAAAGAGGTGAAATTTAACTTTCTTGATTAGTCACGCATCGGATGCAAGATGGATCCAATTTGCATTCTGATTTAAAGAAATACCTATGTTTTTGTCTATATCTGAAACGAGAAGACTTACATTTTCACTTTTGTTAGCGAATGCGATCACGCGTATATATTTAAACCCAAATCCATTAGTCATTCCGTAAACTGATTCCACATCTGGTGTTCTTAAATCGTTGAACCAAAAATTATAATTCAGCACAATCGTTGTCTCGCGGATTTTGCAAACAAGGAATATAGGACGTGTTGAGCTCTTGAATATCATTTAAATTGCTTGCTAACTTCTGAAAAAAAGATAAAAATAACTAATTTCGTGAAGATAGATGCCAACAATAGATCGCTTTGATTTGCACCGAAATATACATAATTAACTTTCCGACAATACGCATTGGAGCAACGTGGCGGAGTGCTCCAGGTGTTTCCCAGTTGTGGAAAGAGATCTCAGCAGTGGGTTGCATACATCACCGAAATAGTAATGTAAACATGAAATACACTTTCCAAGGAAGATAGGCGTTTTTGGATTCAAGTTCTTTTATAAATGAACATATTCATGTATGTTTAGCGTGTTTTGTTGTACACAACTTTTCCACAGAAATATTAGTGCGGCTGGTATATTTCGTCCAGCAATAAATACTTATAATCCAACTCGTACGTAAACTAATCCAATTCGTAACGTATCGATGATCTTACAAGAAGTAATTATCCCATGCTAAATCAATTCTTCTGAACAAAAGTTTTAACAGAATAAAATAGATTGTACCTAGAAAAAGCAAAACAACACGTTTTAAAAACAAACACGAACTAAAAAGATTTTTAATAAAATAACGTGTAATTTTAATGTTTTTATATTTTAAAGGGTTTATTTAAAGGTTCAAAAATGTGACCACCTGTGACAAGGACGGGGGAGGAGTCAAAGAATCATAAAATTCCTGTGACATAATTTATGAACGGAACCTAATAAAGACTTTATTATCATCCTTTACGATTACTATTAAAACGCTCCCAACATGTTGAAACCCCTGTGAATATAAAATAGCAGAATCACATAAGCCCGTTGTCTCTCGCGAGTTATTATCCACTGGTACTATAGCTAAATAGAGATCAGGGTACCTAATTAATTATGACAACATAGACGCAAATTAAATATTACAACAACAAGGAAAATAGATCGTAGTGCGAATGGTTAGAATAATATAGGGCTGTCACCAGTAGGCCTTTGAGAAATAAGTTGGTTTATTATTTCTATTTCCAGTTTTTCTTATCCATTTATTATTTCTCCATGACAAAAATCATAACTTAACATATTTAAAAATAATGGATGAAAAATAAACAATAATTATTGAAAACTCTCTTTTATTTTCTAAAGAAAAAATTCGAGATAGTACTCCTTAAAGTAAAGGTTACGCTTTATTTTACTTAAAAAGTATTAGAATAAAATATACACCTTAGAGAGATTACCGCGTGGTTTTCAAGGTTTTCCACGTGAGTAGCAGCCCTGCGGCGGCCAGCACCGATAGCTAGTCAAGCGGAGCGCATGAAACGATTGTTTGGCTCAATATCTCAATTTCGTATCGAGTTACTACATTTTCACGGGCGATGTACTTTTTTTTTAAAGCAAATCGTTTATTTTTTAAATGTTCAAAATAAAAGTGTTACTAAATCTTTGCGTCTAGTGTTATATTCTAAAACCGAACATATATAGTATAATTGTTATGATTAAATAATAAGTAGAGTTCATTGTACCTAAGTGTAGTAAGAAACGCAAACTAATTTGATATATTTCATTAATATCTATTAAGTGTCTTGGATAGAAGCATTTACAGTTTACTTGTGTTAAAAGTATCCTTACTGTAGATATAAGTTCCTACTTGTATTACAGTCATACAACAAATTAGTCTATTCTTATATCATGATCATATAAAAAATCGTAGCATTTTTCACTAATATAATGTTTGTATTGTTGCAGACAGCGCGGCAGGGTGGCGGCGTCCAAGTATGGCGGTGGCGGGGTGTCTCTCGGTTCCGGGGTGGCGGTGAGGCGCGGCATGAAGTGCGCGGGCGTGCCCGGCGGCGACGAGCTGCTGCTGGGCGCCTGCTGGCTCGACCCCAAGCTGGACGCGCAGTCCCCACCCCCCACCGACCTCCTCGACTCTCTTCTCGCTCCTCCGCCCCTCGCCGAGCTCAAACCACTCCCGCCCTTCACCGGTTACACCGGCCATTTGTCTATCAACGGAATATCTGGTCACCACTTCCATGCCATCGCGCAACGTCTTCCAGAAGAGAACAACAACTATCCCACGCAGAGCGGCTATGGCGCCGACCACGATGTGGTGTCGTCGTCAACTTGCG
>DWGW01001025.1:0-12323 GCA_018247775.1 Udranomia orcinus
CTCCTTCGAATCCTCGGATAGCGGGTGCTGCGAACGAAAGCCCCTCCGCCGCCGAGGCGCGCCACAGCGCTGACCTGTATATACGTACCAGTTGGGTGGACGCGGCTCTAGCACTTTCCGAACTTGAAAAGGTTGAGTATCCACTGTACAACTGAGTGTAGTGTCAAATTGCGATTGTCATAT
Source organism: Udranomia orcinus (assembly GCA_018247775.1). NCBI lineage: Eukaryota > Metazoa > Arthropoda > Insecta > Lepidoptera > Hesperiidae > Udranomia > Udranomia orcinus. The sequence continues at coordinate 184 of DWGW01001025.1, forward strand.
TGCACGTGTGATTGTTTTTCTGCGAATGTCAATCGGGGCGAGAAACGCGGCAGCGCGGGTGGCGGGACGTAGCGCCCGCTAGTGGTAGCCGTGTGTACTATAAGTACGCGCGCGTTTTAAAGCTATTATGGGGTTGAAACTTGAACATTGAGATTTAAAGAATAATTCTCTGAGCTCCCATTTATAGTATTTTAACTAATGCATGGTTTCCCGAGAAAGTAACTATCATTTAAAGACTCATTATCAAAGTTAAAATTTTAAGTAAATTACCTCAATCAATAAACTTAATTTTTAATGTGAGCGAGATAGTGGTAGTAATAAACTACAAAAGTAGATAAATTAATTTAAGGGTATTTTTACGTTAAAGTAAACTTTTTTAAATAATTTATTGCCAAGTAGAAACCAAGTAGACTTATCAATATTTTTCCAACATTACCTATCTTACGTAATTTAGTGTAAATTACTGGATTTGCTTTAAATAACGCGAGATACACAGACCATATGATAGAATTGGTGATTTCATTAACTTCGAATGTCATAAAAGCTGGTCATAAAAGGGTTAATTGTTGTAATACGCGTACTGGTGTAGACTGCGTTTAAATTGTCGGACTATATAGTGGGGAGGAAGACGAGTTCGGGGAAGGTAGCGCTTTCCTAGAAGGCCGCACGCAAACCCTGCGGTGGTCCGCACCCCCGCCGGAGCACCTTGCAAAACCTTTCTACACACAATTCTTCCTACAAAAAAAATTAGGGAGACGCGTAGGTGATTTACCTACCCATCACAGTAAACAATTAAAACATAAATCTCCAGACAAAACTGTTAGACCTATTGTCATTACCGAAGCAATTTCGGAAAAAAACTGGTAACAGTTTTTGTGAAAGTTCAAATGAGTGTACGCAAGACAAAAACAGCTGTAGCGATGCTATAGGTATCGGATAGAGTTATAATGTACGGCGGACGGGCGCATGCAAGATGAAGCAATTAAGGCACAGCGGGCAGGGCGGGGGGCTGCGCACGCGCACCCGCGGCGCCGATAGAGACATCAACGCGGACCGCATGCCATTCACTCTATTAGAGGAGGGAATTTACTCCGCTAATGGAGATTATGATTTTGGATGAAAATATTGGAGCTTATAGAGCAATTAGTTCTTTTTTCTAGTTCTTTTTTCGGCCGTAAAGTTTACAACAAAATCGCGTATATAAAATATCTACATTATTATAAATAAATATAAAATGAAGACGATAAACCTATCAGGGTGTCAATTAATATTTTATTATTATAAAAAATTAATTCAATTTATAAATGTTTAATGCTCGTATTTTTCACGAGATGTGTTTATTAACATCGCCAGTTTGGATCCAAAAATGAATGCAACTATGGATAAACAATTTCGAAAAAGTAAGAACGCCTCTAAAAATTTTTTATATCCGTTAGGACCGCACAAGGTTCGACTCGTACAATTGAGACATCTTGTGGTTTCCGACCTTGCCTCTCTTTCTCTCTTGACAGGAGAGTAGAAGCTTTCCTTTTCTTTAAGATTTAGGCCCCATCTCTCTCCCACTCGCATTTCCCACATATCGTTCCTCTTCCTCCAAACATTGAGCATGCCGGCGGCGGTCGGCAGCTGCGCTGGAGACCTATAAATGATTGTTACTACACCCACGATTTCAAAGGTGCAGCTTTTACATTGGACTTCTGGGTATTTCATCGCAGTGAATGCGACTGAAAATAATTCCTCGATGCCCTGATCCTGTTAGTAGTAACACGCTTAAATACTGATTTTCATGTAATATTGATAGTCTGTTTTGAAATTTGGAGTAAAGTTCCAAATTTTGTTTGTGAAGTTAATATAAACCGCATAATGAATTTTTAATCGATTTCATCCCGGAAATAGTAATTGAATTCATCCTTTTTACTTGGTGGTTAAAATACCAAATAACATGTCTAAGTTCTGTTTACAATGGTGACGATGAATCAGTTAGTCACTGGATGAAACTATACAATTTTGAAATATAGATTACTGTAGCGAAATGGTTTCCTTGTGCGCACACACATTTGCACAGCATCACGCTTAGTATAGCGATTACTGGCATAGGCATGTTATGTAACTTTAGCTAGACACTGATTACCCTGAAGCGGTGTCGGGTTACCGAAGTTAGTGGTCAGCAGTGGTCGCAACACGTGGCATAGTTACGCACCGCTGGACGCCGTTTTTCCCCGTCATTGACCAATGCTTCCGACCCAATAGCCCCTACGCCATATGTTTAGGTGCACTAGCATGCTTGCTTTAACTATAGGTAACCCTTTCAGATTGTTTTGGAAACCCTTTCAGGTCGTCTTTAGGAAAACTTAGCTTAGGTAATTGTTAACTCTCGTCTACTCAGATATGGGTATAAGACCATAGAAGGGAATTACCAATACATTAATTAACGTAATACCAATATATTTATTATCGAGTTTGTTGGTTAAATAATTTTGAGCTTTACTTAGTATAATTGTTACGTACAGTTTATCGCGAGTATAGTATACAATACAAAATAAATTAATTTGGGACAAAATAAGTCAATCAAAAGCCACAAAAACTCAAGCCCCAAGTTGTTTTGTGTCTTAAGTTTGTTTTCTTAATAATAATATATGCCTTCAAAATATAAGCATTAAAACAGAGTTACACGTTGGAATCGACAAGACACTTATGTTCGCCACTTGTATCGGACGCTCACTGTTCGTACCATATGGCGACTTGGAAAGTTAACTAGTAACCTAGTGCATTATCGATAATCTCGATATCATATGACCGTCCGAACCGGTTACGCTTGTATGCCTAACTTGGCAACTTTCTCGAACACACTTCCGCCTCTAAAATACGCTAAATACTTAATTACATTATATTACGCAGCTATCCATTTTGTTCAGCCATTAAGTTAATTTTTTGTTAAGATTCTAGAGTCAAATAGTAAAATACAAGAACTTTATGTCAATTATTGCATTACAATTTTGTGACAAGATCACAGTTATCATTAAAATAATCGAATAAATCAAAAGAATATAAATCGCTTTCTTTCGTATGAATTATCTCTATTAGGTCGCGGAAGAACTAATTAAACATTCAAAGTCTATACAAATTCCAGAAGTTGGCCAGCGTATTAGACTGTGGTGTAATCGCTATTAGTTCGTGAGGTAATCCGAGCATATTTATAGTAACGGTTTGATAACAAACATTATTATTGTAAACGTTATTAACTATTGTCCACGTAGCTTTATTGCTACGCAAAAGATAGCAGAGTGTAGCATTGCGTTACATTAGTAGTTAGCTTTCTAGATTGCAAACGAATTTACCAGAAGTAATGTTGTCGGGAACAGAATTAAGTAAATAATGAAGAATTAAATAAACGGCAAATAACATACCGTATGTTAGATTGTATGTATAAAGCTTAGTAAATTATTATTTAATACTTTTCGCTGCTATAAAACCAACGACTATACTACGACGTTGTTATCAAATCAGTTGGAAACCTCAGTAATACTAAAGTTGGTAATTAAACGTAGCACTCTATCAATCAAAACATCAATAACCTGATTTGAATTATGAGACTTACTACGATCGCGTCATCAATGTCTAACACGAAGTAGATCACAATGCGAATGAATAATACATTTTTGATCTGAATACAATAAACACACTCTCGAATGTAGTAACTAATGTACTTATTTATATTAGTATTTAGTTTATTTTTGGCTACAGTATTTACTTTTATTACTATCTACTACATTTACTTTTTAAAATATACAATAGGAAATAAGCGACTTGATCTATAATATATATGTTTTACACTTATGTATTTTGTAGTAGTTTCGGGACACAAAGCAGATCAAAACTTATCACCATCAAAAACAATCTCCAAATAATAAAATAGTAAGTTGTCACAGAAAATTTTTAATTAGCTTGACTTGAGAGGATCAAGAGAAGATAAATCTGTCAATGTTTTGTATATAACTAGTCTTAGTTAATACGAAACATTGACAAAACATTCAATCAAAGAACACACTATTCGATATTCTTCACCACCCAAATCCAATATGACCGACAAGGAATGTCTTACAAAACTGGCTCATAAAATCTCAACGGCTCCACGACCTCTGAGCTCTCGTAGTCGAAATTACATAAAGCCTAGTGTCATTGACATTCGACGGCGTGCTGGTGGCCGACTGGCCAATTGGCCATACGTGATGTCCTTGACAGCGATCCCGTTTACGAATGTCGATGGCGATTAACATTTTTTACACGTTCGACTAAGATAATAGGTGTATTACCTAGTCAATACACTTCTTGATACACCTCGCTGCGTTAATAGTTGGCTCGGCTCAAAGCACAAAAGATGCTCGTTTAAAATATCGCTTTAGTTCTTTATATTAAGACAAATTGGAATTGAGTGATACTCTCTGAGGGTATTATCCATACCCCGCAACGACTATTAACTGAAACAATAACGAAACTTTAGAGAAGCTTCTGCTTAGCAGTAAACTGTGTTCAATTATTCCGTCACACAATAAAATCTATTATGAAATGTGGCAATTGTCGTAAACGTTTATCTGAGTACTTACATAAGTTGATATTGAAGTATATTATGATATTAGTTTACACAATAATGCTATACCGAGTTATACTATTCACATTGAGCTTATAAAACGTACAAAACTATAGTTTATAGATATACGAAACACGAGCACGTACAAAAACATTTGCTCACAGTCAATACTAATAGTCGGGTTCGGTAATAGAACGCACGACGCTCCATACATTCTCATGGGATAATAGGTGGGCCCACACCCACGGCCCATTATATGCAGATATCCGGAACTCCGAGATAGTGTTGCGGGCTTTAATGTAAATTGCGGGATTTAGACATGAACGTATAGTAGGAACGAGATGTATTTTCCATAACCAAATCTTATTAAGTCTCGACTAAAATTGTTAATACTACTTGAATTCGTCATGAGGTCTAACTCAATATTTTGTAATATAACTTACAATTCTAAACAAATTTATTTAAAAAACATGCGTCTCATATAAACAATATACGTATACTGGAAACAATAATCACGCTTGGCGGACGGTTCAATCGATCCGGGATGTCGGAGAGTACGCCAATCACACATCACGATGGTGGGGATTGAGGTTCTTCACTTTAAACGTTGATGAATTGACGTGTCAAGCCATCGGCCTTAATATATCTATCATGCGAATGTCAGACGATCTTTTAGGATCTTTCGGAACATAACTTACGGTTTTGTCGGTTTAAGACTATATTGTACAGTGATGACGTAAAGTAAAACAAATTGAAGAAAAACAAGTGAATAACAAATACACAAGTAAATCGTTATTTGTGGTGAAATATCCTTATAAGTTCCCACGTATTTTTCTTTTATTGACCTTACATTCAAATGAATTAATACTTATATCATTCTGAAGATGTCTGCGTGACTGTACATTGTTAAAAAAAGCGTTTATTCCTTTTCATGCTTTGAAAAGTGCACGCAGGAATTGACATACGTAATAACGTCTAGTGATTATATTTAACAGAAAATAAGAAAATCTACGATTTCCAAACCGTTTTTTTTTCATTTTTCTGTTCCTAGTTTATAGTTATGTTTAACTGTTATAGTTTCATATCTATCATGGATGTTCAAATACATAAATAATACCTATATATAATATCGAATAAATATATGACTTACTTCTAATATATTTACTCCCGATGTTTTGGTCTTCTGATTAACTCAAAAATAACAGGTTCAAACTAAACATGCCAAGAGTAGCCGTGGGCAGAAGCACTTAGTACTCTGTTATCATTAAAAAACTAAAGTTTGGAATAAACAATTGGTTAGGTAGATACGACTATTACTAAGCAATCGTGTTCAGATATAACTATTAGTAGCGGCATGACCCGAGATAACGGACAAAGTCGGCCGGCGTCGTACGCCCTCGCCTGTCTAGATGTATTATACTATTTCCTGCAGCCGATAAAGACCTCTGTTTACATAATTCAAATATTAATAGCCAGAATATTATCTCGCAGTTATCTTTGACTTGTTCGAAGCTACATTGTAGGCCGCCCTTACCATAAGGAGCGGTTCACATTTAGTCACAATTGCCGGAAACATGTCATTAAGCACGCGCTGTCTTACAAGCTTACATGTATTTATAAGATGCAAAGCAGCGATAGTCCAGCGGTATTAACCCGACCTCCCACTTTGCGAAGTATGTTTCAAAAACCACTACCATTTTATAAGTACCTAACTTATCGTATTTACTTATTGCACTTGGCTAATTTACATTATTTTTCTTCGTTATTAAATTATGCCATGTTTCTTTTCTTGTAATAGAGATTACAAAGAAAACTTAATGCTATTAATGACATTCATAGTAGTAAATTCTGGGTAGACTTGAGATACCTATTGGCCAGACAAGTATCTGTTGATGAAGGAGTCTTAACAAATACTGTCGCAGAGTTTCAGTATCAGAGCCCCGGCGCCGGCAGTCGTGAGAACGTGGATACAGTGACCCTATCTTTTATCAACAGGAAGCGCAGTCGCCGGGGCTAGCTGGCTCGGATCATACATTCTAATCCCGTAACGCCTGCGCTTACGCCAGTGATTCTCGTAACAGCCGCTCGCTTCTGTAAACACTTATGTGTTCCTAGTAACTTTAACAGACGCGCTGGATACCGTATTCGTTTTGGTCAGCGGTTGGAGGCGATTTGGTTGGATCATGCGCGCTTCGTACACAAGCTGCATGCTCTTGACAGATACTTCATAAGCGCAGCCATAGGGTTATGATCCAAATCTTCCCAAGTTATAAGAATGCACTTTTGATCACTAAAAGATTGTAAAAATGCTTCGTTGGGAGCAGCCCAAATAAACAATTACAGTTAAAATAACAGAAGTATACATCTTGCACCGTCTTGGTGTTTTTTTAGTGTGAAGAATTTTAATTTAAAACGCAGAATTACTTTTAGAACGATTCTCTTCATGGTCGAAGAAAAGCTCTTGTTCTATCCTGTTTATTACAGATAAGCATTTTATACCATAGTAACTTTATGTCACAGGGTCTGCATACTTGTTGGCAACCTCAATTACATAAAAGAAACGTAACTACAGCTTCTATAGTTAGTAGTGTACAAACCAGTTGGTGCAACATGTACAAAAAATCGGAGGTAGTTATACATTATGGCATTAAATATGTGGCGTACAGGTACTACCTGCGCATAATGTGCACCTGCTGACCGTATTTGGTGCGTCTGCACATGAATGAAGGATGCAAGCAAGAGCAGGCCGTGGTGGAGTATGGTAGCGTATCGCGTACCCACGTGGTAGCGGCGCGGCGCGCGGGCGGCGCGGGCGCATTCCGGCCGTGACGTCACGCCCACCCAGCGCGCCCGACATTCACCTCGCTGCCCCGCTGTACCCGAATCGCTCCAGCCACATCGCGCCGGCTATATCTGCCATTATTTTGGTGCTATGATTTGTTTATTTGCGTTCGGTAACCAAACAGAACGGCGGTTCAGCGAACTGCGAGGATGAATGATGGCTTCGGAACATGTAATTGAACATGAACTGAGGAATTTGCTCGGGTCACTAACGATGTTTAAATTGAAGGTGTCAACTTCGTGGTACGGATGACGCGGTCGCGTCATCGTGCTTGTCGCGATTTTTGTAACAATGAAGTCTAACCTAAAATAAAAATAAAATATTCCACAATATACCGTCAAATTCAGATCTTTATTAAATGTTTTAAAATAATTATACAATAATTAAAAAAGGTAAACTTAATGAAGTATTTTATATATTGTACTGCACCGACAAGAGAACGGAAGGAGGATATTAGCCAATACTGTTGTACACTAGACTTCTAGCATCCTAATAGTCATGGGCTGCTTTGTCTTTCCTCAAGGAGGGCTTATGGAGGCCTTAACCGCTTTGACCTAATTGTTAAATAACTCCAAGAGAATTAATGAATCAGGCTAATTAATTATTTAATTTATAGCTAAAATAAAAACGTCGACGGTCGGAAAGCGGTGAACGAGTTGTCGCTACTAAAATCAACACCCGAGTACAGGTTTGACCTGAATACATGGCATTTTTATTTAATTCAAGAAGCAAACTGATAGCCTACAGGATTTTATCCAATCGTATAACTTTGAAGAACCCAATATCTTCGATAAGAATATCTTATACATGTATGAGATTTTATAATTCGACCGGAGTTGTAGTTACCACTGAAGTTTAACATGATTATTATCTTATACTTATTTCACAACAAATTTCCGTATAATATTGGAAGCTACATATGTACACAGATTATTAAAAACAAGAAATAAGTTTTCCATATCAGAAAATAAAGAGCAACATAACTTTTAGTAGGAATTCGGTTTTTCTTTCGAATAAATCGACTGACTTATCGAATGTAAATGAGGCATCACCATCGTGCGTGTAACGCAACGACACACAAGGCGATTGAGTTATTATTACGCAATTAGAACCGCTCTCCGGGATCGGGAGATTATAGAGGCATTAGGAGAAACGACTTAATGCACGGCGTCGACGGCTTGGTAGCCAAAAATAACAATTTACGTTCAATATTTATGTTTGTAGTAAAACTTCGGATTCATATTTTACATGAGTTACTCCAGAATAACTGTACAAATACATGCAGTGCTTTATGCATTTTTACTGAATATTGGAAAAAGAGTGGAGATTAATATTTAATTCCTACCGAACTATGAATATATTTTAATCAGTTGGGAACGTCGTTTATTACACTCCCAGTGAGTACCTATGTAGGTATGTCAACTGTGATGTTTAATAAATGTATCGACATATACATTATGGCACTTAAAAAACTTATCATATCACATACAGATTGATAGAGTTCATCTTTGTTATAAAAAGGGGATTAAAAATGATGTCATGATTTCAGAAACTTAAGAGGCATTTGACCTGTAATATATCTATGAACTAGATGTTAACCGCAATTCTTAGCCATCCATTAAATTTAGATTGTTAGAAAAAAAATTGGTCATAAGATATAAAGCGTCAAAACAGCGCATAAATCATTTAGCTTCTATTCTACAGCAATAAATTATCTATATTATAAGTTTATATATTTATTCATAGATGAAATAGCTAAATGCGTCATAAGAAGTGAGTTTTCTTATTTCATTGGATGCCAAACAAATAGGGTTATCAAATGAAAAATCTAAGAAATATGTATGTCCATCCCAACGTTTAGTTATATTATAGGAGGTTAGTCGTTTATTTTGCCTTTTTCCATTGCAGCTAAACATGTTAATTACTTTAATTTCTTGTGATTTTAATAACATCTTAAGTATATTCATACGCATTTCTGCATAAATTCAACCTTCTTGATCACTGCTTCTAAAGCACCGTCGTTATTCCCAAAAAGCCTGTTCACATGAACGGCCGGTCGGAGTCCCATCTCATGAGCCATCGGGTCGTTCGCCATATCGATAATTCAGCAATCTGGAGACCATTTAACAACCCTATCCCGAGGAGCGGTGGCGCCACGGCCCGCCAGCGGTCCGCCCGCGCCTGTCATTAATCACAATCAACTGAGAAATTATTCCGACGTTTAAAAACTTTGATCTTATTAACTTATCTCCGCCGAAGCGCTTTCGGTAAATCATGTAAATCGATTACGGCCGAGTTCAATATCGATATTAGTATAATTTTATGTACCTAATGGTAACTTCGCCTCCCGCTACTGTTTTTACGACGTTAAGAATTAATTGATAAAGTACTTACCGCGTATAGTTTGTAGTTCCGTAGTCACAACACGAATATATTCATTAGTACTCTGTCGGTGGTTCCCAAAACGGTGCTTTATTTTACTCCAATTTAAAAATATGATCGTTTAATGTATTTACAAGTACCAATTTAACTATTATAATAAAAATCGTATTTATTTGTATTTGAACCGGGGGCTCGGTGGTGCCCCGTCAAGTCGATAATACTATTCTCTTATAATCTTAGTATATGTGTTTACCTTTCTGTCTCTAATCTATCTGTGTTCTTCTGCAGGGTAACATCGAAGGTGGTCGAACGTCGCTTTGGATCCGAGCTTGGCTGCAGGAGCAATTGTTCATCTTGGGCTGCTTCCTGCAGGGGGACGCGGGGAAAGTCCTCTTCGTAGCCATCCTAGTGCTCTCTACCTTCTGCGTGGGACTGAAGTCCGCTCAGATACACACAAGGGTCGACCAGCTCTGGGTTCAAGGTATGTAAACTTATTTATTGGTGTTGGTTTTTGTTCTTTTGGACTCGTATTTGAGCAAAATTTGAGAATCTATGGTGTAAAATTTTGATTCATTATGATAATACAGAAAAAATAAATTACATTATTAACATTTTTGATAATTTAGAAAGCAAAGAGAACAGCAAATTAAAAATAATACACCTATCCTACAAACACGAATTTAGTTGACGAATCTCCTACTTACGTAATCATGGCTCGACCAAAACTCCGGGCCATTATCGGTTGCGTACAATCTAAAACCCGTAAAAGCGCATCATGATAAACACATTGTGGCACATTGTGCATTCCGTAGAATACCAATGCATCGGTCGCAGGCACGTCTGTGGAGCCGCTTCCGTCCCGCCACGACCCGGGTACGTGAGGCGCATGGCGCGCGACTTCACAACCGCCGCGGTGTATTAGAGCCCTTATACGCTTTACATGGCGAATTTAAATTCGTCGATCAACTTACAATGCTCACATGCGTCCGGTCCATGAATGTCACAATGCTATATCGAGTTATAAATTAGTCCTTATTGGTTCTAATGTCAAATAATAAGTAGCCAGAACATATTCATAATTGCCAGCGTCTGCTTTGTATACGAAGTGTGTTGCGGCGGCACGTTTCAAATTGGGCAGGAAAGGAAAATCGCTTTTACTTTAGTTTAATTTAAATATTATTCAAAGTTACTTCCTCGACGATACTTTTTAGGTACAACGTCAAAAGTTCTCTATTAACAATACGAAATATCGAAGTTGGGCCGAAACTAATGAGAAACGATTATTTAATTTAAATATTCATTAAAAGATCTCAACGCTGAAAAAAGATGTCTTAACATGTCGATAATGTCAAAATAGTGCATTCATTACTATGTCAGCATGACCATAACACATTTTATCATCTCGGTAAAACATACGAAACACTTTCTACAGATGTTCAACGGCGTCATTTATCTCCTTTTTCGCTATCCAAACATGTTTTTGGCGAAACGACATCGGCTTTATGGCTCGTTTCTGCTATTTTATTGACAATATAACGCATACCTTCACAACATTATTCCGTGCGGCGGGTGGTCCGTAAACTAGCAAATTCGTCGATAGCTAGTTCGATCGCAGTCGGGTGTACATTTGTTTTATCGAACCGGTATTGAGATGTGATCATAAATAATAACCGAAAGCGCCGCGCATTGCGTTGCAACGTACAAATACAAATTGTGGGTAAGTTGGTAGGATATTAGTAGTAGCAAACAGGGATCTCTAAAGACAAATTAACCGGCGATGATGAAAGTGTTCTAAGAAAACTAAGATACTTGGTGCTAAGTTAGGGTTAAGGGTTGGATATTACAATTGTAGATCAAGCTTAATATATAATAATATGCAAACAAGTTTTTAATTAAACCAATGACAATTAATGGAGTTCTGTAGAAACGTACACGTCCGTGGCGTGACGTCACAATTGCTTAGACTTAAAACCGTTCCAAACATAACACTAGCTAGTTCGCTGTTAAGTATTCGTGAAATACGTTAACTAACCTTTTTTTAATGTATTATGATATTACATTCACGTATAGATACTCAGATCGGAGCATAGATAAAGATAGGGGGCACCTCGAACTGGTGACACGGTGGATTTACTGTTGATTACCTACTTCGGCTGCAGCTGAGTTCTTTTGGTTCAACGACATTTCGCTCGTTCGGTGCAACAACGTCACAAGTTCCAAAACCGAAAAATTGACTTAAGTATGCAAAATAGTCTATAGGTAAACATTGTAATTGTTTGGGAAAACGAAGATACCTGCAAAAGTTAATTAATTGAATAAATATTTTAT
>DWGW01001026.1:0-12321 GCA_018247775.1 Udranomia orcinus
CATTGCACTATTGACGTGAACCCACTCCTAACACAAGCCTTCGAACTTAGCGGGAGGGGTTAACAAAATTACTAGTATGCATGGACATGCTAGTAATTTTTTTTAAATAATAATAAAAAAAAATATCAGAATACAGGTGTACAGGAATCGAATCCAAATCCATGGCCAAGCGAAGCTACAATTTTAAATACGATGTTATCGTCGCGACTCATTGTACAGAATATCCCCTTACTATTCATATCCCTGTCAATATTTTTCAAATTCAACTCAACTCAATATAAGCAGGGAGCATTCATTTTCCACAATACGCGCTTCAAAATCAACATGGCTCTCTGCTACCGTAATGAAATATCTATTCGGTTGTCTGTGCGTCATATCTGTACTGTGTTTGCTCAGCGGGCCTTAGGTGCAATCCACATGTGAAGTTTAAACCGCATTAAACACAAATTAAAAGTGCAAACTACATTAACTTGTATTTTCATATTGGAATTGCTAACCGATTTTTTTTGTCCGCATTATTAATAAGTTTATATTCTTTCTTCTAATTATACTGATACATTTGCATATAATTATAAGTATGGTTTAACTACTTACAAAACTCAAAGGGGTTTTATTTTGGCATACATTTATTAAATCGTAACAAAATGTCTTCATCATTATACAGACTAAAATAACAGATTCTACCATTAACTAAATACAAAATGAAATAATTGAAAACATTGTAGTAAATAACAGTTTCAAATTCTGACTAAAGTTGCATCAATACATTATTCAAAATTAAATAATTAAATAAATAAAATTAATAAGTAAATAATGACCAAGTAAATTATTCATTAGTTCGAAAAACCATTTTTCACAAAATACTTCACACGCAACGATCTTACGTTTATCAGGCGCTTCAACCGCTGTGTGTGTTCGCTAATAACGAAGTAGCTGTCTCCATCTGCCTCCAGCAGTTCGTCTAAACCGAATCTAGATTCAACCTGCGCGACGCGGGTGCAAGTCACTGGCGCACAGCGTTTTACACTCAAGTACTCGTACACTAAGTGTATAATTCGTATATAAAAGTTTAGTAGATTATAAACGCGAATAACAAACTCGGCTTAACTTTTAACTGTAGATGTGCACATGGTTACTTACTGCAACCATTAACTTCACATGTTTTTTAAACTTATTGTAACGGTTACCAGTAAATGAATATATATGTAAGATTTAGTTTACCGATTAACTCAGATTAAAGTCATAAATTGGGTTTCATACACACTTTTAACATTAGTTTTAATATATAGCATTTATTTTTAACGAAATTTAAGAAGCAAACAAGGACAGGACTTTTACTTATGGAAATACGCTGAGATAGGTACCAGTTTTCGAAGATCTCATTTTTTTAACCCACAACCAATCCAATTAAAGCCACTTTACTTAGCAATGCAATGTCCGAATAAGCACTTAATAACAAATATATCTATTTTTATTTATTTATAAACAAGTCAAATTAAAACGCTCACCGCTCTCGCTCGCACCTTGCACCGAACACGAAAGACGTAATGCGATTTGGAAGCGCGATAACTTCGTTTGGCGATGAGAAGAATTGCATCCGCCGGCGCGTGGCTGCTGCATTGCAGCAACTGGATTAGCTGTCAGCCGTACACGCCACGATTGATAGGGTCGGGTATTTGCTATAAATATACGTCGTGTGTTAGACAGATGGCTTGTACAGCGCGGCGAGATGAATAAGAAAGATACCACGTACCTCGTGGTACTCCCAGACCTCGAACAAGTTTACTTTTTTAATGTTATAGACATTAAGGTAGCAAACGACTTGAGCAAGGTGTGATTTTCTAATGTTATAGACATTGAGGTAGCACACCAGCATGGAGTACACCTGATAAGTGCTCACTGCTGCCTATTGATACCTGTAATTAACTCGCGCCAGGATTTCTCTCTATTTCTCAGGTTGACCAATGCGTTGCTACCCTTGAAAGAGTTGGAAGAGTTGGTTAAGTGTCATGTCGTTTGGGATGAAGAATGTGGTCATGGTCAGCCACGTTCTTCAAACCAAAACACAGCAATAAGACGACTGTTATACGCCAGAAATATATGCAGCCGAAGTGCTTCGAAATGGGGGTTCTACCACCTTTAAAACCTGCTGCTTATCAGCTTCTCAGCTCATTAACCTCGGACCTAAGTTTAATATATAAGGCCTTTAATATAATATATGGGTAATTCTAAGAAATAATATTATAATTCAATTAATAATGGTTGACAATAACTTAACTGTAATGTTTATAACTTTTTCGTTAAGTATTATACAATACAATACAAATACTCTTTATACATACACATATACACCAAGTTAATTATTACATACGTTATTGTCATTGGTAAAGTTACTGTCTCCAGCATGAGCATTTCGGCAAAACGAGAATATTAAGGGTACGATGAGAAAAGTACGAATATTTTAACGAATTTTTTTAACATTAATGCCAACGCTAAATGGGGTAATTTTCAGGTGAAACCATCAACAATTTCTGGCGTATTTACAGTGATCCTGTATGTATGAAAACTATTCATATCAACTACGAGTAATACAGATCATTAAGCACGCTTAGCCGAGGTTTAAGGGTTGTGCACACTTAACGCTGATGTTTTTTCAAACACATATAAAATTAATTATGTTGTAATAAAGAAAATCGATCAACTGAAAATTACCGATTCAGTGGCTATAGGTGTTCAAACAACGGTAAGTGCCAATAGCCAAATGGTTAGGGCGGCAGACTTAACAATCAAGAGGTCGTGGGTTCGATCATAAGCATTACACGTGGATCCACTACTAATACAAGCCTTAGAAGCTCCAGAAGATAAAATTGATAGCATTAAGGTGTTAGTAATTTAAATAATTGAATAATAAAATAATTTATGCATACTCAGATAGACTCAGATAGTGATTTCCAAAAAGTTATACTAGATGTCGCTGTTCTAAAATGATTAGATGACACGTGGCAATAGCATGTTGCCGACGTTGACGAACCCATAAGGTATTTCCATTCGATTAATACAAAAAAATTGTTTATAAATTTGACATAATTTATGTATGATAATTAATGGGACGAAAAACAGGAAGTGCAGTGCGTAGGCAACTTAACATCGGCCGGCCGCAGTATGCACCGAACGCGAGTGCATACAAACCGCACCGCTGCATAATATACCACGTGGCTAATGCATAATGCATGTTAGAATTAGTGGCTTTATATCATAATGGTACAGTGTGGGCGGTGACATTCGGCTTATGATACTTTCGGATGACAATGCCGGTTGCGTGTGAAAAGTGGATTTATGATCCATGAATCATTGTTTCATCATGAATCAAGCATTATTTTAGCTGTTGAGCGGTTAACGCATCGGGTTTCACGATCGCGAGAACGGGTTCGAATCTCAAATATCTATCACACACCGTTCTAACATAAGCCTTATTTGGAGAGGTTAATAAGGCATTATTAATGTACAATACAAGTTAAAAATCAAAGTTAGGCTGTTTGAATTATCTCAGTATAGGCAGGACACCACAGGTATATGGCTATCATTTGTTAATGACAGAAATGTATGTATAATATTATCGCAAGTATACGAATCCGTAATTGGTGTAGTTAAATATAACTTTTCCGAATACAAAACACATGTTCCACATAAATCGACATGAATACACAACTCTATGAAGAGTCATTAAATAAAGACATTAGAAAAAAATTGATTTAGAAATTTAGTTAAGTTTAGAATACTAAATATAAAAGTTTCTAGTGATCAATCATAATTGACAACATATAAGTGACAACACTATGAAGAGTAGTTTAATAAAGATATTAGAAAAAAATAGATTTAGAAATTTAGTTCAGTTTAGAAAAACTAATATAATAGTTTCTAGTGACAACACTAGGAACAGTAGTTAAACAACAAGTGACAACACTATGAAGAGTAGTTAAATAAAGACATTAGAGAACATTAAATTCAAAAACATCCACTTAATTTAGACAAATTAATAGTTTCTGGCGATCAATAAGCGAATTCTTTACACGTGCTATCTTTTTTCATCTTTGCTAAGAGCAATAGAGAAGTACACGTAGCCGTGAACCACATTCTTTGGGAGTAACTGGAGCAGAAGGGAGGGTCCACAGGCCTCAAGTAGAGCAGAAGGTGTCAGTAATACCGAAGTGGTTTCCACAGTCTTTAGCTGCAATGGTAAATCAAGGTGACGGAGCGGAGAGAGTATGGAAATGAAAAATGGGAAAAAGTTTTCCAGAACGTTCTTTTAACTCACGACTACAATTCTTGGACTATTTGGATGGATAAAATGGATTTATTATCATTTTTATTATTTCCTTATCGGAGCACTTAATATTCCTCGTAATTAATTTTCTAAAGTGTTTTGTGCTTTTAAAATATATGAAGTGTGAAAAATATTTCAAATGTGATTTCTTTATATTTTCCATTTTTTTTCTTAATTTTTCCGAAAAAAATTGATCAATCTTAATTTTCAATTATTGTTGTTACTGGCTACAATAATGTTAACAAACGATTTGTTAAAAAGACCATATTTAAAAAAGAAGTATTTACAAAACAAATTGAATAGAAAAAATTACACCTTCTATTAAGCTATTTTATTTAAATCCCCATTAGTACAATGTACCAGTTAGGGGGCAATCGGTACCAGTCGAAGGACAATTGGTACACGCTAGTTGACATGGTCCGAACCTCCCCTTCCGTGTCACTAAAGAGAATGCAAATATATTCACTTGTTAGTAAAAATCGTAAGTACGATTTCCAAACGGTAGGAATCCTTCTCTAGCGTAAACAATACCTATATACTAGAGAAACATATAATAATAAATATACAATAAACATACTATAATCAAATAATAAACAATTTCTCAAAATTCGTTTGAGATGAGACAGAAAATACTTGTATTGAAGCATTTAAAAAGATTTAATGTAACCTCATAATACTTTTATTAGTTAATGAATTAACACATTAAATAATTCAATACTTTTTCTAATAATATATATTTTAATTAATAATATGTACGAGTATATCTCGTATGTGAATTGTTTAGTTTTAATTTTACAAACTTGTTGAACAATTTAATCAATAAAATATACTGATTTTTTAAAACTGTTACTTATTTATTGAAGATAAATTGATAATTTTATAAATTAACCACCGAAGGGTTTTCCTGCGAAACATTGAAAGAAAAAAAATTTCATTAAAAAAATAGAGCTACTTACGACAAATTTGTGTAAATTAATTATGCATATACATTAATAATTAATTCAATTTATATTATACATTTTCAGCGTAACTTGTGAGAACAACGGAACATAAATCATTTCATATTTGCGAAGGTTTCTTAATCTCGTATTACGATTTTCAATTTTAGCCGCTGTTGTCACGATGTTAGGGTTCAATTTTCATTACCGGGAAATGCAAAACATTCAAAATGTAATAATCATTTTTCACTTAAAACAAAGCGACACGTCAAGCAAACACACTATAATAGCTAGGGTTGTGCCAAAAACAAAAAAAACATCAAATTCTATACTTCACTTAAATAATTATTTGATTAAATATTGTACAGATTGTACGTAACCAACATTTTTCTCCATATCGGAAGAACTAATTATAATTTCCATTAAGGATTTATGTTATAAA
The DNA here is from genome assembly GCA_018247775.1 of Udranomia orcinus. NCBI lineage: Eukaryota > Metazoa > Arthropoda > Insecta > Lepidoptera > Hesperiidae > Udranomia > Udranomia orcinus. The sequence continues at coordinate 5,705 of DWGW01001026.1, forward strand.
AGAATATATGACCTTTAAATATTAGAAAAACTATTGTATATGCAGTTTTAGAAAATTGCAAGTATTTTTATATGAAATATAAAAATTTAAAATATTTATTTACGTTTTAAAAAGTATGTCAAGTTATTGTCAACAAATAGTGGACGAAAGTATGTCACTCGTATAATGCATACTAAAAAATTTTTTTTTTCTAAATTAATAACCTCGTTTTGGCAACCCTAAAATCACACAACCGGGTTCTAACAAAGGCGTCTCAGTTTCTTGCTAATTGTTGTTGCTTCCAGTTTTTTGTGACTCTCAGTACTTATTTCAGGAAGTAGTGAAATTTATGACCGGAAAATTTCCTGAAAAGTTAGTGCCTCTTTAGAATTGTGAATAACCAGCTTTATTTCTATGAAAATGTTACAGATGCAGTTTTAAACCGTACTTTGTGTAAATTATGAGACATTCATTAATATATATTTAGCTTTTAATTGCTTAATAAAAATGTATGAAGTTTTCTGAAATTGTAGGAGTCTCTACATTTATATTCATACAAAATTTTAATGAAGAAAGGTTTGATTATTCGTATTGAACAGGTTCCGAAACTATTAGACCGATAAGAAAAATTCTTGTACTGTTGCAATCCTTCATTATCCCTGATGGACATAGACTATAGGATATTTTCAAAAACGTTAGGCATATAAAAATTTTACCCAAACTGTGAAAAAAATACCAAATAAAATTCTTATATTATTACACAGGGACAGGACAGGGGAGTGATCCTAAAGAATAATACTGATATTGTGTAAATTGACCAAAATATAACTTCATAAGACATAAGTTCTTAATACATAAGCCGGACAAAGCCGCATACACCAACAATACAGTATATAGGAACGTCAAGTTTGAAAGTAGACATTTAGTAGTTCAACTCCAGATGCACCACGGGCACTCCTATTTCCTCCTATTTCCTATTCCTATTTCCTATTTGATTGTATTTCTTCGAGCCAGACCCTATCCGAACAACGTTCAACACACCTATATAACACCAAAGTTTAATGCCGTGTTCTGGTTTTAACACTTTCGGTGGCGCAACGTTTTATCACGTCAAAATCAATGTATGTGTTGTGGCACAACGTGCTATCACGTCAGATAAAAAAATACGTATAATAGGCCGTTGTTACTTCGTGTAATTAATAAAGAAAAAACACGTGCAAGGAACGCGTATAACGTCGACGTGTGTCGGTTGTGCTAAATTCAGTTTTGTGAGTGCACGTCAGCAGCGTTGAACGTTTATAAATGTCGATTTCATTTGTATGGAGCAGGTATGTGCCATATAATGAAATTGGTTGACGATGCTTAAAGCACCGAAAGTGTTAATTATGCATTGCATTTAGGGAGAAACTTAAGTCTTGGTGATTGCATTAGTCCACTTACCATCAGAACTGCAGGTTCGTTAGCTACCTGAATATCACAAAAAAAGATGAAGAATATTTCACTGCTTTTAATAAAGAATTCTATTTAACCGAAGTACCTAGTACTGTTAAAAATCAATACATACGCAATAAGCTCGCTCGCTTCGCAAACGGTTTTACCTTGATTGTCGCCGCGCAAACAGCGGTCTGTTTACAGTCTTTGTTGCTACACAATTTTGTTTAGTGCCCTCCACGGAGACACTAGGCTCGGCTACATATTGGATTTATATTCTATAGTATATGTATATCACTTTAAAACACTTTTAAGTCTGTTTTTCTTACGTTCCTACGCATAGGTATTACTGTACTCTGTCGTTGAGCGAAAAAGTAGTACTATGTCATAGTACAGTGAAGAACCTTTTACAGTTCAACGCCGGAGACACCACCGCCACTATTTCTGCCTTAACAGCAGTGTTCTTGCTGCTGTTTTGGTTTGAAGGGTGGGGAGTTGGGGGTTAAACAGGGCGTTACAACTTAATCCTCAGGGGTTAACAATGCATCAGTATCGCCGTCTGCATGAGCTGTGAACTTATGAACTTGTTGACATTTTAGAAGGTAGAAAAAAAACTATAACTTTTTTTTATATTTGGATCGGCTTTTATAACATTTTAGAAATAAATTAGTAATAAACATAATACCTTACTTTTAACTAATTTAAAATATTTAATTTACACAGACGTGTAATAAAATACACAATATGCAAATAGCAATGAATGGATCGTTTCCACGCGGATTTTTTTTACAATCGAAATGTCAGTATTTCAAATAACGAAATTCAAATCGGATCGAATCTATTTTTATCAAAGGACCAAAAATGTTTTTGGTCCAAACCAAGTGATTTGTATCAGTTGGTCCTACGAGGATTTTTATTTAGGGGCTTTTAAATTTAATTGAAATAGCCGACGGCCAATAAAAAATGGAGATTTTTCCGTAATGGCGTCGATTTAAAGAGATGGATGTGTCCAGTCATGTAGAGGTCGTAAATTAATGAGTTAATGCTATGTAAGAGGTCGTGTTCATTTAATCATACGAAAATGATTTCGTTAATATTGATTATATTTTTCGCATACTGTTTCAAATTACATGTAGTTTTCTATTAGCCGCAACTCTTATGTATGTTCCACTGCTGGGCACGTCCCAACGCTGGAGAAACCCTCGAGCATACTGCGCCACGCTGCTCCAATGCGTGTTGACGGAAAAACTGGTCAGTGGTTAACAAGTAAGTATGTTGGATGTTTTTAAACTCTCAAAACGGACCCCGACAAAGTTCAACGACTGCTATCTGTTGATAACAACACAAACATCAATATACACAGACCGTGGAGCTATGCGCGCTTCAGTTTTCTATTAGTTACTATGAATAATAGAGAAATATAATTGACATTGTAAACAGATACAAAAAACGCAAAAAACTTGTAGGTTGTAGGTCCGTGAAAAAAAAAGAAATTAGTTTCGATTCAACTGCCTCAAAGAATAATTGTGGTATACATATAATAAAGAGTAATGTATCTATCTTTCTTTACAGAATGTGTCCCAAAAACACATCTAACAATTTAAATCCACGGTAAAGTATCGGAGTGAAGAATGACTGAACGAATGAATGGGATTGTGAATGGATTTTATTGTTCTACGTCAGTGGTGTGGATGATAGAACGATTAATTACGGTCTCTTTTGATGATCAATTTCGTTTGATTCATTGCGCGGTGCTAATGGTCATTTGTTAATGATGTTCTCGGGGAAATATCTTTTTGTATCGCCTAAAGGCTTGGTTTGACTATCTTTCATTACGGTATGTAGGTCGAGTGGAAGCAAGAACAACAGTTTTGTGAACCAACAAAAACATGCAAGAGTTTCTCAATTCCTCACGAATATTTGGTTTATGTTAGACCACGCGTAACTCGTTATAGATTAGACCAATTTTGATAATACGACCAGCTTCAGAGTATACTCTATCGAATAAAAAAATATTGAGTAGGATATCTCCGAAGCTGGTCGCATAAAAAATTTTGATTCTGGTAATTGCTCATAATGTAAATTTGGATGTTGAATGAATAATTTTGAAAATTCCAAGTAATATCGTGCATTCAGAAAAAATATTGTGTAATGTCAGCTCTTGCTAAATCATCAAAGATTTTACAATGTTCATTTAGGGAGTCTCCCGAATCTACAAAGCGTTACTGTAGTTACTAATCAGCTAATAACTACTTGTTACTGCACAGAGAACAGAAACATTAAGGCCTTTCCCTGTAATGACACTAACAGTATTTCATTTAGAAACATTTAATTTTTGTCTCCGAAGAAAATATCTCTCATAACTCTTATATAAGAATTGTTGGCTGTTTTAAACAAACATGAACAGTATCTAGTACTTTTAAACGTGCTTTGGAATGCGCGGGTTTTGGGGGCGACAAATCAATCTAGCAGTTTCATTTTTAAAAACGTAGTTTTAATGGCAATGAAAAACTGACATCTGTCGGCGAGTAGTAATCTTTTATATTTTTAGCTATTATTATATTATTTCAAATTAAGAACAACTGCTTTTACGACATAGCAACACTATGCTTCTTGCTATAGCGTTGTTAAACAACACTATGCAAATGAGTGTTTGGTTTGAGTGTAGCCAAAAATGTAGTTAAAATATCGAGCTCGCTCATCCTTTACCTCAAAGCTCTCTCTAAAAACTCTCTATAAAACACTAAATGGTGAACAACTTATAAACAACTCAGCATCTCAACAATTACTATTAGTGAATAGCTTTTTACAGGATACGTATAGAAACCGGACGACGTCGATCAAATTATCATTAGGACGAGGGGATAGCAGGGATTAACGGCAAAAGATCCGCTGTATCCGAATAGCTGAAGAGGGAGCGTGGGAATGGACTAATTTGATTCGATAATGATATGTAGTGAGTCCCACTTCCTAATATTATAAACACAGCTAGTTTATACCCGGCGCACTTTGTATACAACTTTTTTTTACGAACCAATTTCTCTGAAACCATCACTTAATGTTAAGCGATGGCTACTACAATAAATCAGTAAACGTAAGTAAATAACTCAAGATTTTTATTTTAGGAAAAAATTTAAGGAGTTCCTTTGTTCACAGGGCCAGCGGAAGATTATGGTGTGAATATAATAAGTACCTAACTTAACCTCCTTAACCTAAGTTAGGTAAGGTTAAGTACTTATTATTCTAGAAGCCAACCTAACCTAAATTATCTAGATCATTAAACATCGGATGTGCTTTTTGCTGTTACTTTACATTTATATTAAATCTTCTTCAAAATTCTTGTTTTTTAACTTGTTTGTCCTTCTTGCCCAAAAACACGTGGATCATCTTAGTTTGCAATATAGTTTCTGGATGTATCCCAGACGGAAAGCAAAGCAAGTTCGAGAAGTTTATCATTATAAAGTCCCCTTAAGCTAAGGTAAAGTCGGATAGGCCTTAAGCAGTCATAAAGAAACTCTATTAAAAAGTTACGGAAGGGTTCTTTCCTTGTGGGCACGAACTACTTACTACGGTATGGACTAACTTTCCCGGTGTTACTGAAAGTATTTCTTGGCGAAAAATTTCATAACACGCCCGAACTTTTCCGGAATGTATCGAAGCTTTTTAAGGTTGGTAGAAAGAACTTTCTGCTTTGTTGTTTTAACCCAGTTCTGTGTACGTACAAATTGGCGACCGTTTGCATAAATAATATCGACAATTACGTAATCGTCTGCATTGTTTGCTCTTTTGCTCTCATTGTTTCTTATGTTTACGGTTTATTCTGTTTTTTACTCCAAAATTATTATGATTTTTTTATTGTTAACTGTGTAAGATTTTATGTGTGTTTATTAGAAACACGTAACTCGAATTCGTTCTTTGAAAACAATTTAAGTCATAATTATAATTTACATGCAATCAGTCGATGTGTACCTGTGTACCAGTTAAGATATTTTTATTAAATAAATATACTCGTATATGTATGTAAATTTGTGATATGCAATAGATGTAATTAACACTTAAGTTACATGTCAGTTTAAATGACTTTTATACATTTTAGTTAACTTGATTGAATTAATAAATAATTTATTATAATATATACAAATCACACTATTAACTATACATATTTTTTTGTAGATAGCCCGTTGTGAAAAATCTTGCTTCTTTTATTAACTAAATTCATATCGATTTTGAATGTAAAAAACGCTCACCATTTACCCCAATGCCTCTAGAAGAAGCCTAACATCAACTATAACTAAGTAACTAAAGCGATTTGTTGACAACTATTATAAAATTACAGATTTCCATTTACAAAGTCAAATCTTACACAAGAGACAGTTAAAATATTACAATCAGTTACAAACCTTAACCTTTCGATCAAACGATGATTACCTCACATTAACCGAGGAAGGTGTAAAAAGCTGTTACGACACCTTTATCTGGTGAGATAATAAATATCCCGTTAATGCAGCATCTCAAATTTAATATAGATTACGTCATCAGCTTCCCCGGTAGTCGTTACGTAAGGCTTAATCCTCTAAACGTTTTTTGAGTGTTCGTCTTTAATACGAAATCAGACAGATGAGAGATTATAGTATTTTAGTCGCAGCGTAGAATTATGAATACATTATTATTACATAACTTAAATAAATAGTAAGTGCATCTAGTTCACTGATCGGAAAATCCGCGAAAATCTTTTTGATACTCTATTTAAGATTTGATTTTTTTTTAATTTATGTGTTACATTATTGCATTTTAGATTTTTATGTACTTGCGTGACATTTCCTAAATAGTTATTTTCACTTAAAACTACTAGTTTGTTATATAGATACAATGCTTGACAAGCTTACAATGTTAAAAACACGAACTAGGTATATAGACGTTTAACTAGCGTTTAAGACGTCTAATGAAATAAGTGGTATTGTAAAAATATACGATGTAACACTGGGAGCGGATTCCAGAAAATGTGACGAGCTTTAATAAGGATGGCTGGATGGATGAAAAATGATAAAAATCGTGTCATGTAATTTATGACAATACGAAAAGAACTGTTTATTTTTTTTTAAATTACTAGCATGTCAATACATACATACATAGTAATTCTGTTAACCCCTCCCGCTAAGCTCGAAGGCTTGTGTTAGGAGTGGGTTCACGTCAATAGTGCAATGGGG
>DWGW01001027.1:0-12316 GCA_018247775.1 Udranomia orcinus
TAAAAAAATTGCTAGTATTTATTGAAATGCTAGTAATTTTAAAAAAAAAAAAAAAAAGAAAAAAAAAAAAAAAAAAGAAAGAAAAACGACAAAAGCAAATCACGTAGCGGCATACCACATTTCAACTCTCAAAGCCTTTAACGATCTGCGATCCATTTATCACTTTTGGCCAACATCGTCTAATCTTGTAAGGCGTCCGGGGGGACGTTGTAAAATTCTCGATCGCGGAACGGCTGGAAGTTAATTCTAACAAACGACCATCGCCGGCGAGTGCAATCATGTCTTAAAGTGGATAAGTTCGTTGGACCGGCGCCAATTGCAACCGATAAACGAAATTTACCCATAGACTATGTCTTTTGTAACAATAATGGCCTTTAACATACACCTAAATGCTTATTTGATGAAGTTCGGGGGCTTTAATTTCCTTTTAATTAAATTACTTATTTTACTATATAATAGACACGTGCTATTAGTTTCATATTGTAACATTTAGGTACATATATACTGTGTTAATAGTTCGTATATCGTTTCAATTTGTCTATACCGTCATTTATGTCTTAACGCGCGCACGGTAGAGTATGTATCTATCATTAAGTTGTCTTTAGTATTTTAAAATAGTCTCATTGTCTTTAGAAACAAATTAAAACCTTTAGTTCCGTACTCATAAGATACTCTGGTGCATCTTCACAACGCACGGCAGTAGGTACAAAGGCGCTTACCTTGGGAATATCAACGCATCTGCGAATGCCCTACATGTATTTCCAGCACCATGATAGTATACTGCACCAGCGGCTGCAGTAATCTCTTAATACCTGTATGCCTCATTACTACTCTCTTAAATAATCTTTCATTTTCATTATTTATTTAAATGAGTTGAAATAAGTCAATTTATTATAACACTTGTTATCATTATGTTAGGTTTTTTTTTCAAGATGGCGTCGGAAAGAGTGACGATCTTTTTAACATTGCTATAATATAACATATTTTAACAATAAATAAGCTTAACTTCAAAAGTAAATAGAATAACACGATACGATTTTACTTTAATCGTGGTAAGAAAGATGAATAAAATGCTAAATAAGTGTTAACAGCAGTGAAGTTATGTTAAGTTAATCTTGTAAGAGTTCAAGGATCTGCGAGCACTAGGGAAAAGAAAAGAATGAATTTCAATTTCCCGTCGGTAGCAGTCGGTTTGCTGCAGTCAATAGCACTTAATGCTTCTGCGAGAAATTCTATTCTCTTTTACATTTTTTTTCGGTACAGTCAATTTTCCTTGTTCCACTGTTGTCTTAAATACGCGTTCTTATTTAATATTTTTTAAAGATTGTCTGGTATTAACCTAGTTATTTTAGAGTAGAACGGTTTATCGAAATGTATTTTTATTATTATCTATTTGTAGCTAATCTATAACATACCTATTAATCTGTAAGTCTGTCCTGACTACTAATGACGCTTTATATCATGATATCTTTTATGCTATAGCAACGCAATAAAGTATTACATAGCTATTCAAGATTGTTTTGCAAATGTGTATAAATTCCTTTCTGTTGCCAACCCTTGTACATTTCAATATATCCAGTCCTTATTCAAGATATACGAGTACACGATAAAGGATCCATCCTTTATGAAGTATAAAGTAAAATGTGCCACTTTTCGTGCCTTCAGGGAAGGAGGGAAACTGATCAAAATTTTACATACTACAAGAATTTCTTCATAACGTATTTATTACTAATATCCTTGAATATATTTCTATGTTTGGGAAATCTTTAATAATATATTCAGTCGAAAATGTTGAAAAATGCAAATATATATATTCTACATCGGTATGTCGGTATTATACATTTTGAGAAATTACATTAAAACGTAGACGGCACTTATTGCAGAAATTCAAAAAATAGCAATGTTGTTACATGTTATATTTTCACCAAAGATAAGTAGACAATTTCTATGCTAACTCAAATTGAAGTTTTAAAGACAGTAGAAATAGTTGACTTCTGAGAAGCTTTTTTAAAAGATTACAATACGTAATTATCCCTCGACGAAAAAAATTAAACATTAATGTTTATTGTGATTATCTTTTTCTGATAAATTATTTAAGCGCGCCGAAATAACATTCTTAACAATAATTCATATCTCTTGGATTGGGTGATATTTTGTGAAATTACTTTTATGGCTTGTGTCTTTGTTCATGTTTTTTTGTATCTTGTGAAGTCATTTTATGCCTTTCTCTGTATCCTGCTTCGTCCTCAATCGAATTAACTTTAAAAGCCTTGGTTGTAATAGAATGCTGTATGGCTATGAACACTCTAAATGCTAAATACAATTGTAGCTCTGCATTGGGATCTGTGAAAACTTCATTTCAATCCTCTCAGCTTGGAATACGTAAAGTGGGATGACATTTTCAGGCAATACGCTCTAACGGGCCGTAAGCGAGGAATGACATTTATAATATTCCCAATATTTGAATTGAAAGTAGTTTTAGAACCACATCTAAAGGTTTTATGTAAGAACATTTTATATTAGTAATATTTTATATTAGTTATAATTTCTAGCAAGAAGCTTCATATAAATTTACTGAATTAAGTCTTTCGTTTCTAATTTCACAAAATCCTATCTTCATGGTTAATATATGAAGTTATTAGGAGAGAAATTTACTTAAATTTACTACTTGACTAAAATAATTTATTTTTGTATTATATAAAATTTGTTTTACTCGTAGTATTTATGCTAAGCACTTCTTAAGTTTTAATGTCTTTCAATATGTGACAATCATAAAAAATAGACTGATCAATATTTATACTCTACGGTATCACTAAAATAACATGAAAACCACTCATCGCTGCGAGTCGACCTATTGCGTCACCGAAGAAAGTTTCCACCGTACAATTTCCAGTATGAATATTGTTTTCAGAGCAGTGTTGCACTTGAAGCGGCGTATAGGATCCGCTCGGAACGCCTTCATAAATATTTCAGCTCACGTCGTGCCAGAGATTTACTGCGCCCGTTAACACTGCATTATGCATTCTGCAAATAATCATATTATTACCGTGGCTAAGTAATGCGCTGAAAATAAAAATCTACTTTTAAAATATCTACGTAGTGTACAAATATTACTAAACACCTTTAACAAATGTCGTAACATTTTTAATGGGTATTTAAATTAGTTTATGATTCATTTAACATGTTAAGAGCACACTTTGGGATAGATTTAAAGTGTGAGTGAAAGTTAATAATATTGACAATTATGATTACATAATAAGTTACATTATCGCATTTGAAATCGCTACGGAATTGAATAATAATTCAAGGATAAAAATTTAAGCTTTATATAGATTAATAGAAAAGATTCCGCTTATGAAGCCTAGTAAGAAGAATTATCAAAACAATAAGTACTTACATTTTATACCTGACACACATTTAACTGGAAAGAAATTCATCAGAACAAAGAAGACAGAAAGTCAGGTAAAAGCCAAATAAGAATTCCTTCTCTGTCCACAAATTTTTCGAAAAATTTAAGTTCCTGTAATTGAATTTCTAGAACATCTGTACCTCGCGCTGGCTCCGCTACATGCACTTTGCAGTTTGACATCAATTATTCACGTTCTTTACAGAGAACGTTGGTTGAATTCTGTGACAAGTGCTTTCAACAACCACGTACGTTTTTCAATTTCATCATGACATCGTAAACGAGTGAGGGATGGGAAGCGATTTTCTCAAAAAAGAAAGAAGACGGCTTTGCTTTTATGCTTCCAAAAATGAAAGTGGGGGTGAATTTTGACTGAACAATTCATAATAGTCTTGCCTTCCGTTGTACGAATCTGTCCAAATGTAAGACAATTCTGAAATAATAATAAACGTAATTGAAACGGTGAAGCCATTGGGATCCTTGTAGGTAAATGGAAAGATGAAGGCATCGCGGTTAAAACTACTAAATTATCCTTATCTCATGGACGCAGTGCATTAACTTGCATATTTTAAAGTACCATGTCATATCGTTCGTATTACGTGAATAATATTGTATCAAATGTTTATAAATTATTATTCTGTAGTCACATAATAAATGTACCAATAAGCTACGAGACATAGTTCCTTTTAGTAATTTGCAACTTATTTGTAAGCGAATTTTATAAACAGTAGAGAAATATTTTTTTTACCTATATTTTTTATATACTATGTATGTAGGTATGAGGTTGGTAACACTGAGCATACAGGGATTTCTTTGAGAAACCATTATAATTAAGATTCTTCACTTACAATAATGATTAATTTTAACAGTTTTAAAATTTATGGCAAACTGTTTGAGATGGCGATGTGTAATATAAATGATGTAATATTTAAATTTTCCTTAGTTTCTAGATATATAGGACACAAGGGAAATGTTACCATCAGTTTGTAAGTTGCTCAAGTGCCTGATTTATGTCATACATATTGTGCTTCCCGACAAACTGTTCAACATAATGTCAAGCTATTCTTTGTCTTTGCTGAAATCTTTTTTGTTTTCCTTTTTAATATTATGAATACTTGTTATTAAAATTCAATAAGGATACTTATTATTTTTAAAAGTTTTGTTGTTTTTTTTCTTTATGTGATATTCACCAGTAAGAAAATATTATACGAGTATATTATATTATTCATTTTCTTTCACATGTTTTATTTATGTTTCATATCTAGTTAAACGGAGATTAATAGCTCACGGTTGAAATAATATATTTATGTTTGTATTGTATTTAAGTAAGAACGAATAAGGTTTTTAACTACTTCACATTAATGCGCTAGTATTTTTATGATAACTTTAATACATGCAAAATATACCTACCTCCCTCTCTCACAAGACACACATAACAACAATTATAATGCATGAGAGATCATATAACATCATCAGAATAAGTTCCTCTACGATGGCTGATAATGAAGTGATCTTACCTACGATCCGGCCTACTTGTAACATAAATATATAAATATATAAATCCATTACAATAATAATGGATAGTTGTGACGTAATAAACTAGTCTAATAATATGGATTTCTACAAATTGACGCCTGTTACTATTCATTATAGACTTTAGTCTTACGGTGCCTACTGAGATGGACCTAGGTACATTCTTGGTAAAATTAAATAAAGTAAAATATAGTGAACGTATTGCCAACACCAGTAATTTAAGTTCAAAAGTAACCTGAAACCAGAGTGTAACGAACGATTAAGCAGGGCGGCGTCAACTGAAGCTGGCGCTTGAATATTCATGAAGTGTTCAGCCGCGACGGATATTGCCATCCGGGGCGGCTTCCACGTTGCACGTTGAATGCAGACAAGAAACTATCAAATGTTATTGGCCGAAATCCTTTTATAATCAACTGTTATACGTAGAAATGTACTCATACTTGTATTGTACTTATACTGTTTGGAACCAGAGTTTTTTCTTCACGTGAGTAAAACCTTTCAAATCTTTCTTTCGGTAGACGATACCGTGGGATCGACACTAGTTTTGTGAGATTTTCACCGACTAAAATCCCCTCGGTGGCGAGTACTTTATACTTTGCGAGGGTTCTCAGGGTAGGATAGTTCCTCTGAGTCCTCTGATGAGGGGGCGATCTGGTCGTCTCATCAGGCACTTTTCGGGGAGACTCCGTGGCTCGACCCAACACTTACGCCGTTTTAGGGTCATGACCGACGATGACCTTCCGAGAATCGTGGACTGGGCGGTTCGAGCTCCTATACCACTACGGAAGCTCCCTTTAGTCGCCTCTTATAACAGAAAGTGGCTTACAGACTTGGTGCCCGATTATTTACCACACCACCATTACCACAAGTCCTGGTACTATGAAGTTATAGATATACAATTTTATATGAGGATATTTTTGAGACAGCTTACAGTGACTCTGTGTTCCATTTTTTCCCAGTCTTTATTCCAATATTTGATAATTATGACCTTAAATTATTCTTTTACTTCTTATAAATTAGCGGCGCGTATAAATATTGCTTCTTTCATGTTCGTATAATTATTATTAAATCGAATATACTAATGAATACCATTGTAAGAACATAATTAAAAGTAAACGTCTGTAATTAGTCTATGATTAAAATTAAACATTAATTAGCACACAATATACTAAGGTTTACGCACATAAAAATGTAAGGTTGTGTCCTCGTATTATTTTTTATCGCAACAATAGCGCACTGATTATGCAAATCACCATTACTAGACATATTGTGTTTTTCTATGCGGTTTATCGTTTCATATATTTTACCATCGTTCATAAACCTCTTTTTTATTTTGTTGTAACTGCGGTATGAAGATATCCTGTGTATTTAAAAAGTCAATCAAGTTAAGGTATCCCACTTTGTGGTAATGTGCGAGTGATGATGTTGATAACTTAAAAATTGTTGCGATTCTGCGTTGCGATTTCTGTGTATTAAGATCTACGAACTACACATACTGCTAATGAATTATATCTTTTCGTTTATGTGAATACATTCTAAATCAAAGAATAATCGTAAAGAGGAAAAATTAGGACGCGATTACTTAAATGTAACCTCAAAATCACAGAGTAACGATCATTAAGCAAGGCAGCGTCGGCGGGATCCAGTTAAATATTCATGAGAGTGCACCCAGCACCGCGGATGCCATCCTCGCAATCATGTATATTGTTCATTGAATCAAACACTTTGTGATTCGTAGTAAAAGCAATAACGTAACAGCAACCGTCAACACGCCTAATCTTGAACTTTCGTAACTCATACATAATGTACCAATTTTATAAATGCGAAAGTGACTTTCTATTCTATCTGTAACATACATATATATTCAATTGTAATATAATACATAGTATACCTACTACCAATATGATAAGTGCAAAAGTAACTCTCTATACCTGTGATTTATTTACGCTTAAACTGCTGAACAATTTTAGTTGAAATTGGTTTGGAGGTGCAACTACCCTGGTCTCAAACTACCTCCATAGCAAATGTTGTCCAAACCCCTTCAGCCGCTTAAGCGCGTAACGCTTTAGGTAACAGACAGACAGTAAAAAGTGAACTGTCTGGTTTTTTACTACCTGTCTGATTTTCGGATTTATAATATTAGCCTGGATAAATACTTTGATTTCCTTGTAAAATTTCGAGACAGCTCGAATTGAACTAATTCGGGGTTGATCTTCAAATGGTCGCTGTGAGTTCGCAGTGGATCTTATTACCGTTACCATATCATATTGACACTAACAAATAATTGAAATATACTACAATACATGTAGCTACAATATAGGTATGCGTACATACATACGTGCGTACGTGCAAATGATATTTTAATGAATGTTGAACTTCCGACAAGTTCATCAACGTGCATTAAATTATTTGTTTCATTACTGCTTTTATTGGAAACGATCCACTGCGTCTCGTTTTACATTAAAAAGGATTTTTATTTAATAAAATATCTCGTTTCAGACATGATGGGGATTTAAAGTATGTAAAGCAAAGTACGTTCTGTTTTTTTATTACTAGCCTATCACATCTACTAATTTTGTTAACCCTTTCAGCTAAGCTTAAAGGCTTATGTACTGTATGGGTTTACGTCAATAGTGCAAAGGAGTGAGGATTATGCTCACGATTTCTCTATCGTAAGTACGTCAATGTAAAGGTCAGATTAGACTACGATACTATACACTCAGTCACACCGAGTGTCTTTGTATCAACGCGAATGTCTTCAATTGCGAAAATTATTGCGACACGATAATTACTGTCGCATCAGCGGCCGTACGAATTCCGTAAAGTGTGAAGAATACAGAAATTAATGTCTGACATTTATGTCTTAGTCTAAACTTAACTTAACTATTGAATTATCGTCGCAAAATTATGTCATAAATAAAGTGCTTCTTGATAATTATTACGTTCCAAATTTCTTTATAACTTTTCGGTACGAAAATATTATCCGAGATTGGAGGGTTAGGCGAACGTTTCAAAATGAAAATTGTCACTGCCTGGCATTGCTACATTACGAGTACAATGATTTACGACTTTACGCGTCGTCTACTTGTATTTGAAGTTAAATTATTAAGGGCTTGGTGAAAAAGTGTATGAAAATTTTAGGTTAATGTTATTTATGTGGGAAAACAAATAAATTACATTGAAATTAATGTATCCGTTAAGGAGGGTTGAATGTTAATACTACAGTGAAATAAAAGATATATATATTTGCATTACTTACGCGTTATGCCCTTAAAAGTGGAAGAACCGATTTTGATGGTTTTTGTGTAGGTTACTTTGTTAATTGGTGATTCTTTTTGTGATTATAACTTATGCAGATGCCGGGACAACTTTTAACATAACAGTATAAAGGTTAACTGGGGAATATATTTGTAGCGCGGTCGTACTATTTATAGTGGCATACATCTGTCCAACGTCTTATCCTACGCATGTAACTTTTTATAAACCAGTAATCTTTTGGTAAAAAGTACAAATGACGCAAACTGCTAGTTATCTTGTAGTACTAGTAAAGGATTGTAATAAATATAACCTTACAAATTTCACACATTAAAATAAGTTGTTTAGTGGGGTTTAGTGCATTTTTATATTGGAAAATCTATACTTCACGTTGTATTGACGATGACACTGGTACCTCTCCGATTGAATAATGTCTTAATAAGATAATTTCCGTGACTTTTAATGTTTACCGCGTTGTAACATTAACAATAATATTGTTGTGATGCAATTCTATCGTTAGAACCTCATTAAGGAGGCAAAGGTCACAGCATAGAAAATTGATCGATGGAGTCGTGATATGTTGCGATTCAAATCTTTATTGAAGATACCCATTGAATATGTATTGAGTTGATGTTCAACCAGCAAGACAAAGTTTTAAAGGATAGACAGAAGTACGGGCAATCGGTACAATCGTTTTGTAAGTAATAATATATTATATTTAATTGACAAAATCAATATGACACTAAATATATATCGATCAATGTTTTCAACGTCTACCAAGTGCGAATCTAATAGCAGACCAAGCAGAAAGATAATGCTTGTATAAATTGGCATTACAATAATATTTTTTAACATATTGCCGCATATCTGCTTGTGTAAGTCGATTAAACCGTAGTCATTAGCAACCCAGTTAAATCAGTCAACGCAGTGTATTAGACCTTGATCTGCGTAAAGGCATTTCAATTTCAAACCAGCTACAAAACTAACTCAACATGTAGCCACATTAAATGTTAACGTTTTACTTTATAATTGCATAAAAAGAAGTCAAAGCAACCGCTCCCAACGTTAACCGGGGATGTAGATTAATGGGCGAGCATGAAAAAGAAAATTAACTCCAGTCGCGAGCAAAAGAACCCGACTCACGTCTGCTTATTGTGTGACACACAGTCGCCCGCCGTCGATTCATACGGAAACGAGCTTACTGTACGTGTTTCTGCACATCCACATTAGGCAATTGTGGTACTATTGACGAGCGAGCGAACGAAAGCAAAACCGATCGTTTTTTAATCGATTCAAGTCTAGCGAAAGGCGGGCAGATCACCTGATGTTAAGTGACCACTGCTGATCATTTATGGTCAAACTGAGACAAACAGTTTCGGCTACGGTGGCCAATCTCAATAGAGATTAGCCATCTGCGCGGGATATATTATACTCGTAGTGCACAAGCGTGTGCGTAAACACAGATGCACTCTCTATTCCCTCACCCTCATGTTCCGATGGGATGGCAAACCGACACGACCGGGGAGAGATCAGGCGCAGAACCAACGGCTTTACGTGCTTTCCGAGGCACGGTGATATACAGCACAAACCCAGACTCCGAGCTGCTATTAGAATTCCTAATAGAAAAACCCAATAACATTTTTTTTGACCGACTCGGGGATCCAACCCGTGATCTCACGGTCAGCAGTCGCGCTTGCGACCGCTCATTGGTCTAATGAGGCAATCAACATTATAAATAAACATTACCGGAATACCAAATCCAACATCGCTTCAATCTCACAAAGTAGACAACGGAAAAGTCGTTCAATCGCTAATTGGGTAAAATAATTGCTAATTATCGTAACAAAAGGAATTACACACCTAAGTATTAGACGTGCCCAATGAGTCAAATACCTAATTAACATGAATTTGTTATAAGTAATTTTGATTTTTGTACGAAAATTAATTAACAAATAAAAATAGCAAATACTTTTCTTTTCTTTGCACCTAAACGTTGGCAACATTGATTTAGTTAGTGAAATGTTTTGCTTAATACTTGTTAAATTTAATTTGAAATAGAAATATGTTTCATGTTACTTTTATGTTCACATGTCCTGGTGCCAGGTTATCGTCACGATTTAAAACAACAACAAACTGTATGTATAACTATTTACTAAACTATTAGTTAAGCTAAGTAAAAGCTTGTGTTAGAAGAACAATTTTTAAACTGCTAGTCAAGCTAAGATGAGAAACTTGTATTAGAAGAGAATTCACGTCAATCGTGCAAGAGGGGAGTGAGGTCCATTGTTCATCCAGCATCCTAGCTATTGACCTATAGATAGCTGATAGTATAACGCAAACAATTCCAAATGTTCGGTATTGCATTATGCACTTAAAATTCCGGTTCGAAACACGAAATACTTCATACTACACCCACGTTTCGTAGCGCAAACCGATTTTTAAACAAGTTTGTATTGGACTCGGAAATTCTGCGGATGGGAACTTCGTGTATAAATGCAACATTTTGAGGGTAATTTAACTTGGTTGCACGAATTCGAGTAGTCATAGTAGAGTGTTCGAATTTGCGGACCGAAACTGTGTCTAGGCTCGAAATTTAGGCATTTTAATTTTTTTTTACACCACATACCATACCACATACGCTACAAAGATATAAAAATATTTAAAAGTTGCTGTAATATTTTTTGAACCTATGTCAGTATGTCAGATTTAAAAACCCGAGGTAGCCGGCGTGGCACACTTCAGCTTACTCCTGACTTAAGGCGATACTGGGGAAAGAAGAATAGTTTGACGAAGACTACGCTACTTATACGCTAAGTATCAACTAAATTGATGTGAGTATATAAACTTCGATGCACATTTTGCGTCTAACGTGAGAAGAATCTTCCAGCATCTTGTATCAAAATATTCTTATCTGTAGCAAAGACAAACTGTAAAGTAAACTAAAATAAAGTAAACCCCTTCATAAATATTCTAACAATGACGGCGACGAGATATAATTATTTCTTTACAATGATAACTCGAGAACGGCCTTATAAAATAAGCCATAAATTTAACTAATAAACAGTGTCTTTCAGCTTTCAGGGTATCAACTGCAATAAACGAAAACCAAAGGCATTATTATGGGTTCGTTTGTCTGACTTCGTGTATGTACAAATACAAAATACAGATATAAAATTATTTATTTATTCTTCAGTAAATTATAAAAGCTATGGCGTGCTAAAGACCAACCTAATAAGCATAGGATGTCTGTAGCCGAAGACTTAAAATATCATATTTGGTGCAGTTAGTAATATTAAATAAAAATACAACTTAACAAGTTAATATACACGCACATTATGTTAAGATGGATATAAAACATTTGTATATGAATTACTTAAATGCAAGATATTTTAAATTCTTTAGTACGTTACTCTGTTGAAAATAACACAAGTCTTTCATAAAGCACAAGGTAAATGACCAAAATTATAACAAAAAAAAATCATAATTATTTTCTCATAAATCTAGACTAACTACTCTCTACTCAGACGAAGTACTCTCTAGTACTTCTAATAAAACACTACTTCAAATGTTTCTGTTATATGGCTGTATTTAATTGCATTTCTCTTAATTGCCCATTAATATGACAAAACTGAATCCTGAATAAAGAACAAAACGGAAGACAATTAAAAAATAAGTGACAAGGAACACAGGGCGTAAGTCAGACTCGCGCTTGACAGATCCCCTTTTATTATATTTTCTGAACTGGAAGCGCCTTCAACGTTTACATTTTAAATTACTTTCCCGGCCAAAGGTTTCAGGCAGCCAGGTCGAAAGTTTAAAGCTAATTATAATAAGAAATTATCTTGGACCTAGCGTTTCTTGAAGCCAGTGTTCCAGAGTATAAGGAGTTTAAATAATAAATAAACTATGCTACAGCAATAAGTTTTTAGCGAGAAATGAACGAACGGTTTAATGCTATGAAGGTTGCTAAGAAATTAATAATGCTTTCTACATAATATTGGGAAGGTTGCTAAGGAATTAATAATGCTTTGTACATAATATTAGTATTTGTTACATTATCTTAGATGTAAGTACTTTATTTACAAAGGTTGCCTGGAAGAGATCGCTGCTTTAGCGATAAGG
>DWGW01001028.1:0-12312 GCA_018247775.1 Udranomia orcinus
CAGTGCGGACCTCTCTTAAATAAGTCCTTACGCTGTCAGTCGAATATACGAAGCATTGGTTATACTTTCGTGTTTCTTTTGAAATTGAAGATAAGTGACCATTAAGACGTCACAACTTTTAGAAACGTAAACACGACTGTCTCTCCGTCATATACTCGTATACGAGTATTCTAGTTCTAAATATAAAAATTGGTTAAGTCGTTTGGTAAATTAGAATTACGAGCGACCAGCACACCGGAAATTAAAATACAAATTAAGATATACCTAGATATTGAGCGTAATAAATATCTCCCTAACTTTGTATAACATACCATGTTTTTCTCACCAGACCCGTCAGAGATCATACCAGAGCCGCCTCGGTATTCGGCGGTGGTGGCGAAGCCCGAAAGTAAGAACTCGACCAGTACGCACAGCCTCCGGACACAGTCTCCCACATCACCACTATCGTCACACCCACCGCATTTCGAAATGCAGGTTAGCATGTTCCTGTATGAAAAATAACAATTACATCGAAAACTAACATTGCAAACATATTTAAAAAAAATAATTACCTAACGATATTTCACTAATTTGCATTAATAAAATGGTAAACGTCATTATATCTCATTAAAAAGTACATTTTACAATGTTTCATTCTTTTGTATTACTTTTGGTTATTAGTCATTGTGCTGCCATTTTATATTATGCAATTTTTACACATTATAAACAAGATGTTGCTAATTCAATGATTGCACTCTTTATTTAACCTGAAAACATTTTCATCAGATATCATTGAAACATACAACAAACGTAAACGATCCACGTAAAGTTCTTTTACAGTTTTTAATAGTAGAGACCTATTACCCTATTAATATTTATATTGACATACTTATAAAATAAATAAGCATGTGCAGAGCAGCTAAAGTCAATGGTTCACTAATGTCTACGATGACCAACTCTTAATAAAATACAAGTTTCGTCTGAAGTCGATTAAAGATGTGTTGCTATTTGAGCAACTGTGGCGAAAGTCGTGGGCCACGAGGACCACCGGCCTCGCGGCCCGGGGCGGAGATGTGGGCCCAGATGTGGAGGAGAGATTAATTAAAGAAAGAGTTTCGAAAAAGGAGCTTCCGGGAATCGGGATCGGAGGCTGAAAGTGGGAGCTCGAACCGTGCAGTGAGGATCCAACTACGAAATAACGAAAAGACCTCGCAATATTTTTTGTCCACATAAAACGTTTTTGCGTATTTAAGTACGCCCAAAAATCATGTAACGCTACGATGAAGCGTTTGCCTTACAATACATCACAACTTGTGTGCCTGTGATTCTTGTTAATATAAAATAATTGCATTGTAATATATTATTGCGTCGAATATACGATATTGATTTGAAGAAGATATTTGATTAAAATAAAGTTGATTGATTATTCTACATTCTAGTTTTTGTAATTCTATTTTGGCATAAAGAGATTGGCATAGTAATGTGATTTAGCTAGATATTATTCTTATTAGCGACATTTTTATTAGCATAGCGATGGGCGTTTAGATTCGTGCGATGGAATCTTGTAATATAATTCAATATTCCATATACAATGTATATATTTCAGAATCCTTTCTCTGTATAATCCTGTCTTCCCCATTCCCTTTGGTAAATACATCAGTGCTCATCTCATCTCCTAACATTCCAGTGTCCATAAAAGAGAAATAAACAAGCATTGATTTATAATATATACGTAGATTGTTTTCCTTATAAAATATAATTTATTTATATATATGTATATATTTATTTTCGTGGCATTTCCAATTTCCTTATGTTATCCAACATCCATTTCCAGTTTGTTGTACATTGTCTGAAGATGGTATGAGGGTTATGGAGTGAGAGTGGTCTTAGTGTTATTACAACAGACTATCTATTGAACCGCCACTTTTGCCTATATTGTAAAGTTTCCTACAATTTATTTCACGTTCACAATTTCACGACATAACGTGTCTTTTTAAATTTGTTTCTAGTTTTTATTTCTATTTTAATGTTTCTGAGTATATTTTTCTATTCTATTCCAAAATTAAAATTCAACCAATGTTGCCGAGCGAAAAGTATTAAAGTTTGCAGGATTCTTAAATAACATAAGCATTAAGGAAGGACTTTTGAAAATTTCATCCCCAAGGACAGATATAAAAATATCTCATGAACGTTTTAATTGAGTAAAAGTTTTTATTCTTACGCCATATTGTACGGGTAATAACATTTCGTGTTCGGCAATCAAAATTGCCAATAACCACTCGAATCATTCGAGACTCATTTATTCTCAAATTAATATCTACAAAACATTCTAACTCTAATTTATACTTATTTTATTTTACTTTATATAAATAAAGTTTCCTAAATCTAGTTACAAATGAACTAATAATTGCACAATCGATTCTTTATAAGTACACCCAATAACCGTTAAAATTTCGATGCATGCATGCAACTAACGTAAAAACTGACATAAAACATTTATTTCAGAGCACCCTTAGCTGCGTAAATGGGACTATGAGGTCGCGCCGAGAAATCGTAACGACGAGGACTCCCTTACTTGCCGGGCATCAAGAAAGTTGCGTGTAAAAGGAATATAACTCCATCAACAAAGTTGACACGCGATATTTGGAATATTTTTGACTGTTTAAATTACTAGCTTATAATAAGGTTGTATAAAACGTCGTCTCTGAATCACCTTTAATGTAATAGTAATACTTTGTTACGGATTCCGCAAACAGAATGTAGGAGTTTCAAGAATGACGCATCGTAACGGTTATTACGACGTTACGGGATCCACCAGTAACATTGTTTTTAGATATTTAATTTTACGTTTTATAAGTCTGTAAATATTTCATAAATAATTTGTCAACTTATACAGATATATTAATTTCCGTATGACTCGTATGTTGGTATGCGTCATAAGTTTCTTTCGAATAGATTATTTGTTATCCCTGCCCTATTGCTCTATTGTAAGAAGCGTCCGATCGGAGCCATTTTACTATCCCTTAAACGGGTAGTTGCGACTGACCTAAAGGCACCGTACGTCGCGTATGTTGCTACCAGACTGAATGGAACATTGCAAACAATGTTTTATTCATTCCTGTCAGTATAACAAGCTCAATTAAATTTGTTAGGTGCTGTTTACAAGATTTATGTGGATTATTGACAAAGTATCGTAATTAATAATGGTATTTATGAACTGTAACTGGCTTCTGTCGAAGACATTCATGCATAATAATTATTATGTTAATCCTTTATCACAATTATCCCCGTCATTAATCTCGGGTAAGATGATATGTACATACGAAACAATGATCAACAATGAAAATCTAAATTTATAGATCTGACTGTGAAAAAGGCCAATCAAATAGTTTCAAAGCATGAATATAATTTGGGTTAATATTAACTATACATTACTTTTAGAATATTCACAGACGCACCAACGATTTTATATGTATATAAAGATGACTGCTACGCTATGCTAGTCTATTACTATGAATTTTGTTAAAAATAAGGGGTTTGCATATAATTGAAGTTAACGTTAAGTCCTCCTCTTATAAAATGTAATTATGTAAATATTTAAATTATTATAAATTATATAAAAATTAAGTATTAAATAATTTAAAACTTACGCAGCATATGTGAAGGTACCTAGCTAGCTAGTGTCTGTCTGTGTGTGTGCTAGTTTTATTGAAGTTCACATAAATTATAAGATTTAAGTTAACTTCAACAAAACAAGCAGAACGCGCACGACGTCATGGGTAAACGCTAGTTGAGATAAACTCGCAACTTTCAAAAGAAACTAATTGGCGCCAGCCAGCTGTCGGTTTTATTTTCCTTATACTTTATTCTCAAAGAGAAAGATGGAGAACATCTGTTACAACTTCATTTAACTTAATGTTAATTTAATTAGTTACTTTATAGGTTGCGGAATCCCACTGAATCAGTTTAATTTTCTATTATCTATTAATTTTCTCAGTCTAATCTTCGTGGGATTAGAGGGTGATGATAATTAATAAGACATAATTAAAAACGCGGTAATTTTTTCTTGTATCTCAGTGATAGCAAACAACCATGCAACCAATCTATGGTGAGTGTTTGCTGCCGCCCATGGACATCTGTAGTCAACCCAAAATAGAAAGGTGTTTCTTAGGTCGACCACAAACCACTGCAGCGCTGTAACCACTAGGGCTTAAACCGGAACGCCTCGATTACTACCTTACCACACTCTTCAAACCAGCATTCAGCAGCAAGAACACTGCTGTTATCAATTAGAAATAGGTGTGAGGGTGGTGCTTCCGGAGTCGAATTACGAATTGTTCTGCCACCTTTCCTCGACGTGAAGAAGAGGAGCATATTTTCATCTGTTTAAGGCTCTCCAGAATTCTACAATTACGACTCTAATAATAGAGAAGGAACACACCGATATCCTAAAACTCGAGCTATATATTACAAGGCGGGTCCATAAGATTCGGATATCTTTGGTTTCCTAATAGTTATTTTTATTGGATGGTCCACTCCCCCTGCCCCCTAGCATCCTAAGCCGACGTGTGCCGTCGGACTTCGAAACGCCAAGTTTGCGAAAACATTCGGTAAAAGCTCTCCAATGCAATGCGAGCGGAGTGTTCACCGTTCATTGCTCTCTATTCAGCGGCCTTTGTTAACGGGAGTGTCCCGATGAGGCAATGTGTAGAATGTCGGGCGAAAGTGTAATTACCGTCGGTGCACGTCGGTTGAGACACTCCATATCGATCGGGCTTAGTTTTATGAATGGCTGCCCTCCCCCACCCGCCCCCACCTCCGTACTTAGCCGAATTCCACTCAGCTGATCTTTCAAGTGATTAGCGGAGCATTTTTAAGGTTCCCTATAACAAGTTCAAGGCGCATATTATCTCTGACGAGATCTCTTTGTCATTAACCCTCGTGCCTTTTATTCTTTTTTCAGCTGTGCCTACCTTTAATTGAATTTGCTCCAATTTTGACTTGGTTATTCTGTTTCGTATTGTTGATTTTAATTAAAAGAAAGTTAGGCTTTTAAGATACGAATATTAAATTCAATTAGTTGGCTGGGTGGATGTTATATATTATAGAAAATTATGTAGTCGTAAACGGTGCCCTGAATCTACTTACGGAGTATCTAGTACTCCGTAAGTAGATTCAGGGCTACGTACGATCGGAGTACGTACAGTGTATTGCTAGCAGATTGTTTCGTAGACACTTAATTTATCTCATCTGCACTTACTACATATGTAATATATGCACAAAACCATAGAAACAATTGTACTGAAATGTATCACAAGGAATTATCGTCAGTCGAAAAAACAACGTTCTTATAAGGTTTAACAAGGGACAACGAACAAGACGATTTAATCCGTCCACATCCAAGTTATAAATTGTCGGTTGTCGTTATGACGCGAAGGAAGGACTTATATTCCAATAAACTTGTATTACAGGGTCAACAGGGTCATAAAGGACCCGATCTCCGGCTATCAAGGGGACAAATAATGTATTTTACGGCTACAGGCGGCGGGGTTTCAAATCCGAACGAAACTGAAATTACAGTAAAGCCAATATCAACCTATCGTTTGCAAGCGTAACGTGTTGAGAACGATTGAAATATCAATATTTTTGTGAAGGACGTTTTGTCAATTTCAATCGAATTTGGGAAGTTCTTATTACAATAGAATTAAAGATGTATTCTGGCGTCATATTTTAGAGACCAATCTGACCAAGACCATCTGTAATCCACGTAAGACAGAATCGAAATTATTTCTTAGGTGACTACAAACGCTACCTGAAGACTAGGTTGGCACGCTTCGACTAATTGCCTCCCTAACCACAATGACCACATTAAAACAAAGTAGCAAGAACACTGCTGTTATAAGGCAGAAATAGGCGCGTCGGGGGTGCCTCTGGAGTCTCCCTTAAAAGGCTCCGCGTGGAAACTTTCAATGTAATGCCAATATGTAATTTCAAATAGCACTGTTTCAGTGTCGGATAGCGAATGGGTATGTATTGTGTATTGTAATGTGTTCATTGATCAATTAACAATTTCGTCTCTTAGATGTATCGAGGATTAAGATATTACAGACCATGCTATGATATTTATGAATGAATGATGTATCAGGCAGCCGATAATTGCATATTGCAATCGAAACACGCTAGTTTCAGGCGAAATACAATAATTAGGTTTGTCTTAGATAAAAAGACGTGCCTTAAAAACGTCACGAACTGAATTACGCAAAATGTCTTCTTCTTAAAGACGAAGTTCGATGATATCTGTGTCACTGTGTGAACTTTTATGATATCCACTATACCTAAACATGCTAATGAACCTCATATGAATTAAATTGTATATATATCTACGCCACAAAAATAATTTGCTTTAATGCGTTTCACGGTGTTACGTTGCCTTTGCAACCTCATTTACTTATTAGACAACAACCTCCCGGGTCTGGCAGAACAAAATGATTTAATATTAAGATTAATTTGGAGAATGTACGAGCAAAGAGAAGTAACCCACGAATATTACAAATTGTACAGTTTGAAATATTCAGGGTTGTTTTGGAATTTTCTATTGCATTGGATATGAAAAAAACTTAAACATTATTTTTTGTCATTATTACCAACTATCGATAGTGTAGTTATTTCAAGCATGAATCGTGAATGATACTTTTTTACAATTTATCTTTCTAACTTTTGATAATCTTCGATATATTCATCCTTCTAAAATTATAAATGCGAAAGTTTGTGAGGGTATTGTAATTGTACAAAATCTAATACACATCAAAATAGCACATAATATATAAAGACAAATTGGGGAAAATGTAGAGTTAAGTGTTAATAAGCCGGAACAAACTGTTATCAATTTCTTCTTTTAAAGTACCAAATATTATTTTTATGTTTATTATTTAATAAAATACTAAGAAAAACATAGTATTAAACTGAGCAATTATGATTAGCGTCTTAGTATTAATATTAATAACCTTAATATTATCACAATATGTATGCTGCTATTGTAAATAGTTTACTTGTAAGTATTAATATTAATTAATCATCTTGATATTATCTTAACTTAATATGTACACTGCTATTGTAAATATTAAGCGTTTTGTTACAAGTATTGATCATGACATTCTTATAAGTCCGGAAAGAAAAACGTATTAAGGGAAATACTCATTTGCCTGTTATGTACGTTTCATGGCGTGTGTTTGAAATGCATGGTTTTAAACTAATGTCCTAGCGGATTAAACAGTTTTTTTATATTATATAACGGGTACTCAAGATTAAGCGTTTTTTGTATGCCGATATCTCGAACCAGTTGCATAGTCGCATGATCGTGGTCACGGCTAAACTGACCACATGTTTACCATGACCACCAGCTATGCATTTCGTCATTTATTCATAATAGCGTCATACAAAAAACGCTTAATCGTGAGTACCCATTATATAATATAAAAAGTGTGTTTGAAATGTGTTTCCGGACCGAAGCGCCGTCCGGAAGTGATGTGTACGTTCGTGACAGCCTCTTGGGGCTTTTATGCGCGAAAATAACGTGAAATAAAAAGACATTTGATTACTACTAAAATTGTAACATCCAATCCAATCCATACAAAACAGTTATGCTTTAAGTAGTATTTAAATACGTTTAATAGATAATAAATGTTAACACTGTAATTTATACTTTATGTTCAAGTTTATATACAGTATTTTTTTAGTAATACTAGCTGTTACACGCGACTTTGCGTATATTGTATATTATGTACATATACATGTACAGTGACAGAGTTTTTTTCCAAGTTACATGTTACACTTTGATCATACATAAATAAAAAAGTTGTGTCAATTTAAACGGATGGACGAAGACGGCGGAATGATTGAGGCGGTATTGAGGCTCTCGTCTCTGAATACAGCCGTATATGAAATATTTCTACATATTTAACACCGAAATCATTCATCGGAATCGAACGTCAAATTTAGTGTTACTTAAAGAACAATAAAATGACAAAAGACCGGAAACCCGGAGGTCTTTAAAAGTTATAGACTTCATTCATTAATGTGTTATTGTTATTATCCTTAGGGTTCTTACAACTTTCCTATAACAGTAAATTAAGTATTCGCAAATGATTGCATGAAATGGCGCAGCTTGGCGAAGCGTGCCCTAGTTGCTTAAAATGGCGTGCTCATTGGAACAGATTAATAAAAATTATAACCAAAATTGCATTTTTAATTCATATTACAGATAATACATGAGATTTACCTCATAGCCGTTTACCAAATGTTGCGGTCGCTGTCCTATCAGAGTTGAGCTCTCATTTTACCCAAAATGTAGCCACGAGCCTAAAGTAGGTCATAGTAAAATATTATATTAAAATTTGGGTCAAAACATTACGTATCATACTATTACTATAGTATGATACGTAATGTCGTTAGAGGTTCAAAATTTTTAACTCCAGTGTTGGAACTTGACGAATATCTTCTTCATATATACAATATACAATCTTATTACTTATACTACGTAAATTATCCATAAATTACGTCACATGGTAGGGGGGTAGACAAAGTGTGACATTGTGTGACAAGGGGTCCCCCTCCTACCCCTTGTCACACTACTAAAAATAACGAAATAATACTTTATTCTAAAAATATGTAAAGTCACACTAGGGGGTTCACACTAAAAGTGTGACCAGCTATAACAAGCACGGGGAACAAGGAGGGGTCAAAAATCTTGAAATTCGTTTGACTCAATTTATTCATGGCCCTTTATACCTGCGAAGGTTTGTATTTTAGAATGTTTCTCAATTATATTATAGTGTAGAGACTATAGGAACAGCAAAGGCTACACACGTTCAGGTAAGTCCAAAACCTACTCAATGTAAGTCATAAAAAACTCAATTATAAAATCAGTTTTAACATATTTTTATAGCCGTCCCCTGAAGAGAGATTTTAATGAATATAAATCCAAAATAAAACCAGCGCTCATAAAACCTGCAATTTTCTCGATTGACAATTCATGAAGGTGATTACTGTACTTCATGGAGCGTACTCCTTCCTCTGGGAACCCTTTTTTATCACCACGCACACGATATTAAAATATGCCAGGTAAAATAAAATTTACAAGTACGCACATTTATATAATAAGTTTACAAGGAATGTTCACTTTCCTCAACAGATTCAGCTGTTTTTATTTCTGCTCAGAAACCTAAAAATCGAATTCGATTGTTTCTATTTCTGCTCAGAAACTCGAAAATCGAATTCAGCTCTCTCTGTTTCTGTTCAGAAACAGACAAAATGGAATCCTTCTTTTCATATACAATACCCTGTATAGTTGTACCCATTTTGTAACTTTCTTAAACCAAAACTCTGAGTATTTTTTGCTATTCCACTCAGCCCTATATGATCTAAAATACACCCCATATAATCTAAGAATAGTCTAGACTAGACAAAGACAGTTACAGTAGAGTATAAAATAAAAATAAGGTGTCACGCCGCAGTCACAGCCAACCGAGTGAACAGTAACTCGGCGGATATAATGTTCAATTTAGATATTGGCTTACACTTCCAGAGATAGATATATAAATAATAAATGTGAGAGTGTTTTTGTTTGTTCCTCTATTATATGATATGGTTTATATGTTGGGAGATAGGAGGGTAAAATAATGTATAAGATAAGGTATAACATAGAGTGACGTAGGCTACTTTTTACCGCGATCTCTCATTCCCGTGAGAATATCGATGTTTTGTTAGTTACTACATCTTTAGTTCCTGATGTTGTTCATAGATGGCGTTAGTAAAATTCATTTGCAAGTTCTGAATCAGTAAGTATATTAAATCATACAAGTAATAAATTCAACTGAATTTTGAATTCGCTCTAGATAAATTGTTGTTTAGATTTTATATTAATACTTTTGCTGTTTTGGATAAAAAAAATAATAATATTTTTTTAAGATATATTATTAGTTATATTAAGAAATTTATTTGATAAGATAGTTTTATTTTGTGTTTCTGTTTATATTTTTTAATTAAATCGTTTTTAGTTACTTATTGTTGTAGTAGTTATTGCTTAATAGTACTTAGTTACTTTATAATATATATAAGTTTTTTGTGTGTGTTGTACACACGCACAGTATGGATTACACACAGATTATTCTGAAATTCACTTTCATAGTGGTGACAATGGGAATGAATGTTTTTAAATGAGAAATGGCTCAAAATTTGCCCTCATCTTAAAAATGCGAGCGAAGCCGCGGACGGAAGCTAGTGTGTAATATAAAATCGCTTACCATGTTCATCTTTGTAGCGTCGGCACAAGGAAAACATTATGTGATTTTGTTGAGAGGGACCTCGGTGCCTGCAAATAAAAATATCACATTATTCTAACACTCTATTTGATTAAAATTTTATTACCAGTTTATAATGAAGACGAAGCGATTGTAATTCGTGACTATATTATGAAAAGCTTAATTTAAATTTATTTTTTTATCATCTAGATTTATTATGTTATGAATTTAAATATTATTGTCATGAAATATATTGACTCGCCTTTGGGTGACAAGTTTTATTATAAAGATTATTTTTAATAATTTGCCAAATCTTTGTTGTAATCGGTCTGATTTAATAAATATAGTAATTCAAGTATTTATAGAGTAAATTCACACACATACGCATATACATAAATATGTATATATAGTAACTTAAAGTATTTGATACACACATCTTGTATTTACAGAATTAAACTAGTCATTATTTATCGAATAAAATGGTTCAAGAATTTATAGAGAAACACACATACATACATACACAACTACATGTACATAAATATGTACATACACACCAAGTTAAGAACATTTTACAAACAACCGTCTTGTATTTACAGAATTCAATAAGTTTTCATTTATCGTATAAAATAGAGCTGGATTTTACTCCAATTTGGTTTACGTCTCATGCACAAGCATTCTAAGCAAGAACTGGAAGCATTAAAAATTTCAACGTATATATATATTTTGTTTTCATTAAATTTTACCACAAAACATCCATAAGGCTATTGTTTTATCTTCGTTTCGCAAGGAGTTATGACCCGGTGCACTTCGTACACCCTCACTAATTTCCCCGTCCCCGTAACTCCATTTAAATTGACTAAATGTTTATCAGTGAAGCTTTCCACAATACATCAGTGAAAACCGCATTCAAATCGGATCAACAGTTTCTGAGATTAGCAAGATCAAACGCACGGACAAACAGACAAAATTACGAAAAAACTTTTTTTTTGGTTTTTACTATTTAATAAAGATCCCTATAAATGGTTTTCTCTTAGATATCTTCCAAGTACACACAGCAATAACTTACATTTTTATTATATGTAATAAACAATATAACTCGGACGTCTCTGTCGTAATTACTATTCTAACTTATCTCTTAAAGGGGAACAGAAATCTTTTAAAGGCAGGAAACAGATCCCTTACGTTTTTCCATAGTTTATCTGTCTATCTTTACGTAGCCTATCTTTCCTTGCCACCTATCTATCTTTGCGCCGCCTATGTCTATACTGTTACATAGCTATTTGAAGAGCGTGATGTAGATCGGGTACATGTTCCCACGAAATTCCATTCCCTTCCTCAGTAGTAGCAATGCATTTTTGATAGACTTCAAATAGGACTCATGTTTTATGTAGAGGGTCACAGATGTCCATCGGCGACAGTAACTACACTTTATATTATAGATTTAGGGTAGTTATTTGCTGGGTTCGTATTTGAAAAGTACAAATGACGAAAACTACCAGATTTGTTGATCAACCAGTGCATAAGTAAGTCGACCGCGCGACCATATAAATTTCAGAGCTTGACAGATCGCCCGATTAGTTGACTGCTGAGTTAACGAACGGATCTGAGTTAAACAATGACCTATACATACTATTAATGAGTTGTTAAAGATATATGCTTTCATGCATAAAGATAATTTTGTTTAGTGGAGGGGCATGCATTTAAACTGGAAGTTCTCTACTAAGTTAGTATCTATCTCTCAATCTCTGGTAAGTACTATCTTAGTTACTGGTCGGACACATACTGACTTAATATTGTAAATGAATATATATTTATTTGTCACTAGTAAGAGCTGGTTGTTTCGTAAAACAGTAGTATAGAGATCTCAACGAATAATTGAGTAAGTAGTATAGACCTGGAATATATTACCCGTATGATAACTCTACAGAAATGGAAATGTTTCATCTTATAAGCCTTACTTATCAATACAGCATGGAATATGTTCCCACTTGTTTTTGAAGGTAGAACCTTTAACGTTTCGACTCAGGACCCGCCA
>DWGW01001029.1:0-12310 GCA_018247775.1 Udranomia orcinus
AAAAATATTTAAAGTGCTCTCATGTAAAATAACAAATTGGGCAGTTGTGTCATTGTTGCACCGAAGGAGCGATATAAGGTGAATGAAACAACAGTGTTTACAGCATCGTTTAATTATACATAATATAAATTTATAGAAAAGATACAGTAAAAAATCAAGAATATTATAGATCGCGCGCCATGTATGATTACAGGATTTGTAGTTAATTGTAGTAAGGAATAAAATGTTTTTCAAAACAGCGAGCCTTTTCTATACAGAAACATAATTTTTATTTTACGAATGTGATAAAAAAAAAGAAATAAGTGTTTATTAAAATTAAATTCTTTACAGACATTCTGACAGCAATAATACATCTTTCATTAACACAAACCATTTACACAGTGGCGCATTTATACATTTGCTGCAAACTTTATGATGTGTGTATGCACTATGCATAAATCATAAAGATAATAAATAATATTATAAAATTAACCTAATTTACCGCCCTAGGCTCGAGCCTACTTAGTCTGCTGGTAAATCCGCCACTGTATTTACATTCGAAGCCATTAATCAACTATGACTAAACTAAACAATGCCAACAAAATCTGCAATCCAACCTGATCCACCATTATTTTTCGTAGTGATGAATAAGATTCTAACAAAATTGTCTGTACTAATGTGGTCTGCCGGTAGCTCTTCGCAGTACTGGCCAAGTGTGTTGCCACTTCTGTCTTGTAGCTCAACATAATTTTTATCGCAAGCTATACCTAAATCGAATACGTTAAAACGTAGTAACAATCGCGTTCCAAAAGGCGTTTCAATATCCCATTGACAAGTACTTTCTTTTCGATATACTTGCGGATATAGAGGACTGGTGACTCTGCCTATTTCATTATGTAGTGTTCCTCCACATCCTTGACCTCGGTCTGTGGTAACGTAATTCATGTCAAAGGTGATTAGGTTAAAGCCGTGTTTATGATTATGAAGAAGTAAATAACGACCAGTAGAGAATACTGGAGTGTCAACGTAATTTTTTGTTATCGTTAATAATAAGTCTGAATTTGTATCGTTGCCGTCAAATATTTTCAAGAAAACTTCATCGTCGTAATATTCCGGCCCAACAGTTATAAAATAACCTGATATGGTGTGATTTTCAGGAGCTGTGATAAGAGTATAGCAGTCTTTTTTCTGTGAATCGTATATCTCATTTTCGAAACTAGTTTGAATTCTGCCCTGTGTTCCTGTGTAATTTCTACCACAAAATCCTACATATATTACTTCTATTTCGACACCTCTATGATTGTTTATTACTGTTTCTGGTGATGTTAACAGATTGATACTTATGCTTCCTTGAAGGTGAAAATCTGTAGACTTTATCGAACCGCATAATTCAACTTGAGTAGGAAAATTCAGTGTATCTTCATAAAAGTACGCATGGGAGAAGAAGTCATCCATAGACCCGCTTATAATTAAATTATGTCCTAGTGACGCATTATGTGGTTTTGAATTGCCTATTATTAAAAGTTTGTCTTTTTCACATCTGCCTAAAGTGTTAGCTTCAATATCTAGATTTTTTATTGTAACTTGAACTGAGCTATATGGTTCCTCGTTTGTATTTAAATCAAAAGAGCAATGTAATCCGCGTGCGATTGATCCAGTTTCGTATCCAGGGGAAGTCCAGCGCTGTACATTGTGACTGACAAAAATGGTGGACTGACCACATGCAGATTTTTGTGCCGTCAATTGCACTTGAAAACCTGAACTTCTAGTTGTTTCATCGCCATCAGTAGAAAGTCTTATACTTAGTAAATTTCGTGAAGATATTAATTGCGGTGGCATAGTATGCCCACAATATCTTCCTATGACTAAACTATCTGGGTTGAGTCCGTCTCTGAGCTCTAAGACATCACAATCGCATTTACTGAAACCTAACGCCGTTTGATTGACATTTTCGCATGGAGCTATATGGAAAGACCGAAATTCCACTTTTATTACATAATCGACTGGAGCTACTACTTCCCAATGACAATGTAAGTAAGTCTCATACACAAGACTTCCACCGATGAGAGGTGACTTTAATAATTGACTGGACACTGTCGTCAGATTAACACGACCACCACAGCCAACTGATTCCGAATAACTGAAATATACTTCCACTTTAAAACCATTGCTGTTTATACTACTATCGGTATAAAAGTGTAAGAGAGCTTTGTTCTCATTACTTTTAATAGTTTTCGTTTGATTGAAGGTACCACACAATAACGCTAATCGTTTACCTATAGTCATTTCATGTCCGTTAAATACTCCTATGTAATCATTGTAACAATCTATGCTATTTTCTAATGATACATATATAAAATTAAACACAATAATTTTATTTGTTGGTGCTTCAATAAGCCAAGAACAATTCATATTGTTGTCGTACAATTCTAAAGGACCTGATGTTATCAAAGTTGGGTCTTTTACAACTCCCCCACAAGTGTAAACGGAATAAGACAATTTGAATCCTTTCTTTTGAGTATACGGATCAGTTTTAAAATAAATCTTTATGCCCTCAATATTATTAAGTACTTTTGGCATTTCTTGGCCGCAATATGTTTCATAAAAATAGGTATTACCACTATTAGTTAAGGTTACATTGTCATACTGGCATTCAGGATAAGTGCCTTCTAATTCGAAATCTAGGAATTTTAATGATATTTTGTGATCTGATCCCGATATTTCATAAATGCAATTCAGATTTGGAGAGTATGAATAAGGATAACCCGGGCTGTAAATAAATTGTTCTTTTTCCGTCGCTACATATGTACCTCCACATAAGGGTTCCCATTGCGCTCTGAATCCGTCTAATTGTGTAGAGTTATCTGTACGCAATGTAATTTTCATTTTATTAGATATGGAACTTAACGCACTTGGTAGTCGGCGACCACATAATCTTGCTATTTCTTTGTAAACGTCATCTTTCCAATCGTAAACAATTAAAGCATCCTTAGTGCAATTAACTGTATCTTCTATAGCAAACCGATCTATGAATTTTAAGGATATTCTGTTACCTAAGTCCGATTGAATTTCCCAAGTACATTCTAAGTTGTTAGAATATCCTTTGGGATAATTCGGTGAAGCAAAAACCCGATCATGTGTAGTAAGAATACCTCCGCATTGATCACTCACAGTTTTTGCAATTACTTTTATGTTTGTACCATTTTGAGCCTTTGAATGATATTGAATGTGTGTGTACATGAATGATGTGCTTAATGGACTGTCTGGCATTTTGTCTCTGCAATAATCTCCAATTATTGGAACAAATTGACTTAAGCCTAGGCTAATTTGCATAAACTCATCGGCACAGTTTAACTTAAAAGCACCTTCTAATTTAATTTCTAATCGGACGCCAACAGGATTTATAAGAATCCAGCCACAATCTAACGTACTCGAGTGATTTGTTGGAACATTAAATATGTTAGTAGCGACTTGCCCTACATGTATAATGCCTCCACAAGGTTGTCGTTGCCAGTTTAAACTATAGTTAAGATATGAATTATGGTTTCTTATTGCTTTTATAAGTATAGAGGTTAGAGGTAACCTGTATGAAACATTTGTGTTGTTACCGCAAATTTTTCTCAAAAATATTATATTATCTTTTTCGGCGTTTGCCTTTAGGATTATCATAGGATCACCATAACCACACGTGGTTCTTGTAGAACTAGAGTTTAGGTTTACATTTATGTACATTGTTTGATATTGGATGGAACTATTATTATTATCCACATCTTCGTATTTCCATTCACACGTATAAGACCTATCAAGACTTGGAGTGTCTAGTTGTCCGTTTAACCCACTTAATTCATCACCACATAATCTTTCTTCGTTTGAACTAAACCTTGCTTTAAGGCGATGGGCTAATCCGTTTGGTTTCACAAATAAATACAATGCCATTTTGTTTCCAGTGGATTCAATATATTGTGGGACTTGAGATATGTCATCACTAGACACGCGTTTTATGAGATTTCGAAAACTGTTATCATTATACAAGCCTATTGCCTGAATGTTCCAGTCTATATCTATAAATTCTAAGCGAACTCTTCGCTTATTATTCGGTACTGTAATTATCCATTGGCAATATCTTAAAGTTGTTTTACGAGGATAACCTGGAGTAGTTAAAAATCCCTCAGCTGCCGTAATAACCCCACCACAGGAGGGTTTTGAAGAATTGAAAGTAAGACGAAAACCTCTATGCGAAGAAATTTCGGTATATTCGCTTGGTTTGTTAATATCTAATTGTATTATTGCCTCGTTGGTAAAAGTTTCTATTGGGTCTGTGTCTGTCGTATCTAATATTACAGAACTGTCACATATACTTTTTAATACTGTAACGGAGTTATTCGCGGCTCTTTTTTCTTTTATTGTAATTTTTGTGGCACACGGAGTTTCAGATTCTGGCAGATTCAAATCTTTAAATTGTAACTGAATTGTGTGGCGTGGAGTGGATAAGATGTGCCATGTACATACTGTCCCATATGGAAGAATAAAACTGGGATAATTTGGCGATGTAATCTCTCCAGACATACCGTATATGGTACCACCGCATAAGTAAATCGATATATTTGCCTTAAAACCGTCTCTTGGTTCTGCTAATTGTGTAGCATATTTTATGTATACATAATTTGAACTAGTCTTGATAGTTCCCGGTCTCTCATCGCATAAGCGCTTGTTGAGAGGGGAATTTTCAGACGAACCGTCTCTAATTTCGACAAACTCTTGAGAACAAGTATCGTCTCTTTGCAAATCAAACCGATCTATAAAGTCAATTCTTAATATTTCCCCTGGTGGAGCAATAAACACCCAAACACATTCTGTATATGGAACGGGAACGGACGGGTAATTAGGCGATGAAATTACTTCCCAATTGTGAACGGAATCTAAATTTGAAGTACCACCGCATTCAATATTTTTTTCTTCATAATGTAATATAAAGTTTTGAAACGTGCTTAAAAACATATGTGATCTGCTTACATATGTAATATATACAGAGTTACTAGAAGATATGATTTCGTCTCTGTTTTCATGCACATAACCACAATATTTTCTTATAAGGGGTGCTTCAACTGATTCACCATTCCGCACCATTATATATGTAGTACATTCTTTATCAATGTTAGTTATATTAAAATGATGAAAATTTAGGATTATATTTCGCCCAGGCCTTACTTTTACTGTCCAATCGCATCTTGTGTTTGAAGGACTAAACATATTCTTTATGTCTAACCATGTAACACTAACTATTCCTGACTTTTCTGTTATAAGCCCGCCGCAAACAGATTTAACATTAGCTTGAAAACCCTTATAAGATATCGATTTATCTGTAATAAACTTTACCTTTAAATATGATGAAGAATCAGTGTAGTTATGCGCGTTATCAGACAAACAAATTCGTTCTTTTAAGGGTGTCCAATTAATTAAATTATTTGACGAATAAATGGATATATAATCAGCATAACAAGTTGGAGTTTCTTCGAGAGAAATTTCATCAAAATATAATCGCAAATGACGACCAGATTTAGAATTAAAAACCCATTCACAGTGTAATTCATTACCATAATCTGTTGGATAATTTGGTGAGTGGAAAGTAGTCGAGCCACCGGGTAATATTAGTTCTGTTATATTTGACCCACAGTTAATGTTATCTTTAGGGTTTACACTTTCAAAATCTCTGTTAAACTTAGTCCACTGTAAATAAAAAAGAGATCGATCATTTGAAGGATCCAATACTAATTTTATATAAGCGACATTGGAAGTTGTTCTTAGATTTTTGATTTGTAGACCTCTTGTAAACGAACCACACATTTTTTCAAGAATTGGAGCATCGTCGTCGTAACCATCATAAATAGCTAAGTAACTAAGGCAGACATCATTGTGTTTGTATATTTGTAAACGTTTTATACTGATACTTATAGTGCCGGTTCCATTGGTTATTATCCGCCATGTATAATCGCCAGAGCCATCGTATGCATATGGATAGAGCGGAGATGCAATTTCTCCGGCATCTAAGCCAATAATATCATTTCCGTGAACGAAACCATAATGAGCAACAAATCCTTGTCCAGCATATTTGTTGTCACTATGGAACTTGATATAAAGTTTCGTTGCAGCCGTTGTATTAGATGGAATCTCATTGCCACAATAAACACCTAAAAGTGGGCCTCCTCCGTCCTTTTCACGTACTTCCAAATAATCTTCATTGCATCCTTCGGAGTATTCTAAGTCAAAATTTTCAAATGTTATGTAAACTTGATTGCCTGGTGATGTACGCAATATCCATTCACAGTCAGTATTTATCGGATATGAGAGAGGATAGTTTGGTGATGCAATATTACCTTCTTCTGAAGTCAAACTTCCACCACAGGCTGTAGCAAGCGATGAATAGTGTGCAGAAAAATGACCCTCAATCTTATCTGAATATGTTCCTAATTGTATAGTTATTGCACTTCCGTGACTTACTAACATGGGTGGTATTGCCCGGCCACAATATTCATCAATAAGCGGTGCACTGTCATCATTACCATCAAATATTTTAAGAAACGAAGATGGACACCGTCTGTTACTTATAACGTTTTGAGGTATTGACATGTGCGTTATTGTCAATTTAATTTTTTGATCTTCTTTAGGTGCTAAAATTGTCCATGTACAATTTTTGGTCACAAGG
The DNA here is from genome assembly GCA_018247775.1 of Udranomia orcinus. Lineage (NCBI taxonomy): Eukaryota > Metazoa > Arthropoda > Insecta > Lepidoptera > Hesperiidae > Udranomia > Udranomia orcinus. The sequence goes on from DWGW01001029.1 coordinate 6,683, forward strand.
CTCATATATTTGTCATTTTTTATAATGCCATCGGAAATAGCTTCGATAGTTGAACCACAAGACATAGAAAAATTAGCTTTATATCCTTTGGCCGTACCGTAATCATTCGTGATAAATTGTACTGCTAGATTATGATTTTTAGATACAAAATGTGTCACATTTGAATCAGGGCAAATACGATACGTATAGTTAGAGTTAACAACATCGCCACCGTCATAAATTTGGATTTTATCTTCGCAATTGGCATTGTCTTCATCCTCGCTTAATTTATATAAATCAAGTTCCATTATATTTAACTCAATTCGATGATTTATAGGCACAGTTATTAGCCAAATGCAGTTTAAATTATTATCATAATTTTTAGGGAAATTTTTAGAATGAATGAATCCTGATCGAGATTCAATCCTGCCACCACAATCTGCTGTAAACGAATCAAACTCTGATATAAAATTAATATCTCGACGCGAAGACTTCTTTATGAATTTAACATACATTAAGTTTCCAGTTGACGATACTGCTGACGAACCTCTGTGACAGATTTTTGTTATGAGCGGAGAAGAAGTGCTTTGTCCATTATATATTTCCAAAGCATCCTCTGAACAATTTGCAGATTCAGTAATGGAGATCTCTGAAATAGTTAATGTTATGCTTGTCCCAATTGAAGATTCAATAAGCCATTCGCATTCCATTTCTCCAGGAAGAATTTCATTTCTGTCAATTTGCAGAACGCCAAAACGTTTTTGTATATGCCCACCACAACCATCTCTGATCCACTCTAGTCTAAAGCCCGAGTTCAAAAAATATATACCCGTTACAAATTTAATTTGCAATGAATTACTATTTGTATGTATTTGTGGAGGTATTTCAGTACCGCATAATTTGGTTCCGAATGTCTGATCCATAGATTCCTTTATTTGCAAGTAATCCGTTTCACAGCTTGAATTTCGACTGTTGCCTACCAGTCGGTACCTATCTCTATTCCAAAGAGAATAAAATCTATAATAAACATGTATATCAAAATGTGTAAAAGTAACATTTATTTTACTTCCTTTCGATACAGTAATATTCCATAAGCAGTTCAAAATAGTAGGATACTTGTCTGGAAAACCGGGACTTTCGATAACTCCGTTATGCCCTCTTATGTTGGTGTTACAAATTGTCTCATAATTAATAAGGAACCCTTTTGCTTTTACGAAGTAATCCGATCGAAATTTTATAAATGCATGATTGCTTGTAGTTACAATATCGTGAACTTTTGAAGTTTTTTGGCAGAACTTGCCAAAACTGGCAGAGTTCATATCCTGGCCGTCAAAAACTTCTACATAATCATCGTTACAGTCTGTAGTACGTTCTAACATTAATTCCAAGAAAATTATTTGAATCCTTGATCCACTGCTCGTAACAATTTTGTAAAAACATTCAGCATTTTCATTGTAATCCTCCGGATAGTTGGGTGACGAAATACTTCCACTACTGCCAGTTAATGTTCCACCACAACCAGTCAAAGAACCGTCCCATACAATTTTAAACCCATTTCCAGATATATAAAAATCTGAATGGAAATGTAAGTAAATAGAATGGGCTGTAGATATGATTCTCTTTTGTTGAAAACTTCCGCAATATTTCCCAATCAGTGGTGCTGTGCTGGTAGCCCCATTCCTTATTTCTAAATAATCGCCTGTGATACATTTATCTCGTAAAGGCCGTTCTAGATCAAAATCGGTAATGTTAAGTAAAATTTGTTGGCCTACGGGAACTGTAATTGTCCATTTGCAATCTCGATTTGGTTCATAATGTTGTGGCCATCCTGGTGAATATATAATTCCGTGTGTCCGAACGTATAATCCACCACAATGGTTTCTTTCGTCCATAAACGTGTAGGAAAGGGAAAAACCAGTTCCTCTAATACTATGATCTGCTTGGAATTTTATCATCAAACGACTACTAACAACTGTTAAAGCTGGAGGCAAAGAGTTGCCGCAATACGTTCCTAGTGTGTTGTTTGTCATATCGTCATCCATTTCAATTAGTTGTACGAAGTCACCGTAACAATCAGGCATGCTTTCAAGATCAAATCTATTCCATGTTATTAAAATATGCATTCCTTCCGGTGCTATCAAGAACCACGTACACGACTCGTCATTACCGTAAACACCATCCAAAGATGGATGGTTAATTACACCCGAATTCTCTTTATGAATCCCCCCGCATTTGATATCAATTGTAGTATAATTTGCATAAAATCCTGTTCCTGCAACGCTCATGTCTGAACTAAAACGAATATACATATAATTGAATGAAGATGTTTGAACTGGTGGAATATGATCTGAACCACCACAAAATTTTCCTAATAAGGTAGCATTACGGTCTGACCCATCTCTAATTTCGACATTATCATATTGACAGTCATGGTGACGACTGTCTTCCATATCGAAATCTTGGAATGTTAGAATAATTGCTCTTCCAGGCCTTGTTCTAATAATGTACTCGCATACTTTATTTTCAGGGTACATAAAAGGATATCCTGGCGATTTTATAATTCCACTGTCTCCTAAAACAGTTACGCGACATAAACTTTCATAGGTTATTTTAAACCCTTCAGAAGCCGTGACCAGATCAGTTTTAAACTGAATGAAGAGTGTGTTAGAGGATGTTGTGTATGTTTTTATAAATGTAACACCACAATATTTGCCAACTAGAGGTGACTCAGATGTTGGTCCGTCATAAATCTTAAGATAATCGTATTTACATCTAAATGACCTTTCCAATTGAAAATGTTCAATATGAATACGAATCTTTGTTTCTGGACCAGTCTTAATTTTATAATCACACAGTAAGTTATTTAAATATTTGTTGTTGTACTTTGGAGATACAATTTCTCCCTTGTCGGCAGTAAAGTAACCACCACAACCTGGAATCCCATCGGCAGGCGCGAAAGCTATTTGAAATCCATAACCCAACCCATATGCATCAGAGTGAAAATGTATAAGCATTGCGGAGCCGGCCGACATTATTGGGGCAGGCTGGGTCGAGTTGCAAAACTTATCCAACAAGGGATCAGAAGTATGTTCTCCATCGTAAATGGCTAAATAGTCGAAACTACAGTTTGGGTGATTTTCAATATCAAGCGCAAAGAAGTGCAATTGTATTCTCTTACCCATGTTGGTGCTTAAGTGCCAGTAACAATCGCGATTAGGGGGATATTTACCGGGCGACCCTGGGGAGCTGATATGTCCATGAACTGTTGCATCTATTTCACCTCCGCAAGAAGGTTTTACGCTGGACCAATGCAAAGCGAAACCATCTTTAGCTACCGTTCGATCCGATCTGAACCAAAAATATAAATAATTGTGGCTTGATATTATATGACCTCCGTTTGGAAAAGTGCTTCCGCAAAAACGGCCGATTAATTGACTAGCAGAACTCCTACCATCGTGAATTTGTAAAAAGTCGTAAAGGCAATCAGTATGATTTTCTAAGTTAAATTTACTAAATGTAACATTTATGACCTTATCTGGCGCCGTATGAATAACCCAAGCGCATCTAGAATTGTGCTTGTAAGTTGTATTAGAAATTGGATATAGAATACTACCTTCTTCATCATCTAAAACTCCTCCACAAGGCTTTGAATTAAGCTGACATAAAACGCCTGAATACAACGCTGTACATTCGCATCTGAATCCAGTTTCCGTTCTCAAATCAAGTCTGCAGGTGCCGCCATTAAGACATGGGTTGTTTAAACAAATCTCATTATTATCACAATGAGCTCCCTTGTAACCTTTAAAACAAATGCAAGTGTAGCCAGACCGAAGCGGATGACATTGTCCATTTGGTCCGCATGGATTTCCTTCACATTGATGAGTAACATTACTGACAGTTGGGATGTAGCATCCGTGAATTCCTATACCACTTCCAATCATTCCCTCTGGACATACACATTGAGCTACCGGAAGCAGTCCAAGGGATGAACTGTCTAAACACCGCGCCGAAGGATGACATCCACCGTGGTTGATGAAGCATGAACCTCTCCAAGTACACGTAACGCCGCTGCCGTCATATCCAGGAGGACAGGGTCCGCAAACGCGCGAACCTATTGTGTTGTGGCATGTAACCATTGGATTTGTGCTGCAACCACCATTTGGGATTGTGACGCATTCGTCGATATCATAACATGCGAAGCCATCTCCGTCATAGCCTGGTGGACAACGCCCGCAGCGAAAAGAACCAGAAAGATTGATGCAATCAACTTTAGGGTTTGTTGAACAACGCGGACCTAAGCTCGGGTCACATTCGTTTACATCAGTCAAACACGCTTCTCCGGTACCGTTGGTCGTCCACCCTTGATGACAAATACATTTGATTCCCACCCCTGTCTCCGATTTTAAACACATACCATGTCCACACATTTCCAGATCGCCCTCGCTGCAGTCTTTAGCTTTGCGTGTACAATGGAGACCAAACCACCCACTTCTGCATATACATTCATATGTACCGGGTCTGTTAATACATGTAGCGCCATTCTGGCATCCCAAATCAGTTCCTGCAAAATTGCGACACTCGTTCACGTCAATATCGCAATTCTTGCCTTCCCAATTTGGCGGGCACAGGCAGTGATACCCATTCACTAAATTCAAACATGTCCCGCCGTGTTGGCATTGCTGCGATTCACATTCGTCTCTTCTTTGGCTGTTTATTAATGCTTGAAGAGTAGATACTCTATGAACCAATCTGTTTACCCTTCTAGTCAAAAACGCCACGGAAGTTATATTAAATTGTATGCTTGATGTCAAATTCTCTAACTTTTGTAAGCGTAGCAAGATATCGTTAGGAAGTAATGTAATTTTTTGGTCGCTGTCAGATGACTGTTGGTCGTCGGTTGCATTTGAAAAAAATTGATTGAGCAAATTAATCTCACCGACAAATACGCCAGACTGCGGTCCGTTGGGTTTCAAATAAACATTTTTTCCAAATGCTGGTTGTAATATAAGATCACCGTTTGAACTCTTGATTTTCGGGCGGTCTTCGTAAACGTTACAATCTAATTGTTCTATCCACGTCACAAGAAACAAACACAGTAGGAATATTGCAGACATGGCCGATTTGTTGTCCGGCCGACATTTGACTATAAACGCTGAAAGTCAATAACGGAATATGGCCTGTGCACCATCATTGTTATCTCTTCTCAGATTAGTCACATTACAAGCCATGCGGTGTTCGTTTCGGATAAAACTGTATCCAGTTGCCATACGATAATATTTTATCAACAAAGAGTTTTAAATTCCATAAATTTATTCTATTGGAGAGCAAATAAAAAATAAATTTAACAGGTACAAATATTTTATTATAAAACATTTCAGTCAGTTTTTTCACAAAATATGATATTACATAATAAAATACTTATTTAATACACAAATGTAATAATCAGGTATAAATAGGTAAAAATCCTTTTTCATTGACCTTTAGCTACTCTTTAAAATTTTATTTCGACATAAAGGGAAAGTAAATAAATATTTCAGTTGCATTTAGTCGCTTAATCCTTATGTCGGTCCAACATAAATAATACGAAGTATGTTCGACATATTCCATGTCTTCTTCTATTTTTTAAATTAAAAGTATTTAAACTATAAA
>DWGW01001030.1:0-12310 GCA_018247775.1 Udranomia orcinus
AACAAAGTTATTGCGTAACTTTGATAGTACATGTAAAATGTAACTACAACTTTTTGCTGTGAAATGTTTGCGTAAACTTATTGACCATATTTTTTAATGTTTTATCCTTTTCTGTTCGCGAGTAACTTTGTACCTTAGAGCGAGATACACTAATTCCAAGCGATATGATCGTTCACGCGACGAACGCGGCAATAATTCCTTATCCTCCTAATAACTCTATCGATTAAACATTTATATATAAATGGCAATAGTCACATCAACAAGAACAGTTACATTTTATATGTAATTAATTTAAGTTTAATTATAATTACGTATCGAACATGTTTATATGTTACTGGACAATAGGTTAACAATGAGTGTAGGTATATGTGATGTAGATATCGAGTAATAATTTATTACTATCTACGCTTATTATAATCATACATGATATTATAGCTATATTTTACACGTATAAAAATAATATAACACCAATAATGAAAGAAGTGTGCCAATGATATGTGTATCTAGTGATTAATACGAACGGTTTTGAAATATAAAATTGTTAACGCTAATATTATAATTTTATATACAATTTACGTAATAACGTTATTAATATTTAGTTTAGTTTATTGGCTTAATATTATTGATAAAATAACAAGAGCCTGTTTAGTTTTCAAGTCAGATTTTTCTGCATTCGCCAAGGAGCTCTGATTTGATAAGGACAATTCAATTCCTTCATGAGAATAATGTAGAACTTGAAGATGGTAGAATCTTTCATTGTTTTGAGGCACCAACTCAACTCTTATTTCAGCCTTTAAACGCAGTTTAGAGGATGTCACCGCTGTGTTCTTTTTTTAAGGTCTAGGGAATCTCTATGGAGGGAGGGTCTATTCTCCATGGGGTGACGGCTATTCAACTTATTCCTCAAGGGAAGTAACGCATCAATAGTTCTTGGTAGACGTACCTACTGAATCGAAATGTCTTGGAGTATAGCAATAATTTTGACTCGAAGACTAAACAAACTCTTTACAATGGACTGTAAACATTGATATAGGTACGTAATATTAAATGTTTTAACTATCCTAGTGAATTCGTGAACAGTGGCGATACAGAAATAAATTGCTGTTTAGGTAGCTATGAATCATACAATCCATTCAATATGTTATGGCATATCGGAAGAAGTCTGTGACCGGCTTCAGAGATATGTACTCGTATACTTCAACTTGAAGCTTCATATGGTGGAATCTATATTATATCAGATCAAACAACATACTGAATACTGAAACAAAAACAACTGCTGAACAAAAGGTGTGGAACATCTGTTTGCAAACCAATCGTCTTTCTGCTGTATTAGAAAAGATCATACATATATAACTATCATAGATAACGTCATCGTCGCCAATGGATAGCAAAGCCCAACATTTTTGAGCCACAGCATGATATTTGCAGAAAGGGGCATCAACTCATGGGCGGCAGTGACCATTTAGTCCCACAACAGGCACACCCTTCTATTTCACGAAAAACATAACCTATATTCGAGCCAATCGTTCCGAGAACCGAAACGAATTTACCTAATTGAATTAAGTTTAGCAATTCCTCTATACCTCGTTGACCTAAAAACCTGGCCGTCTATTTCCGTCCACCCTTCACATAAATGGGCAATGCTTTAAAGGGCAGATGGGCGAATGGTTGGTCATAATGACGGGAATTCACGACACTCAACCCGTCCGATGCTGTCAACTGCGCTTGACAACCTGCGAATTGTACGTTAGGGTTGGTTCCCATTCGATTAAATATATTCGCACGCTGTCGGTCAAAATCGTCCACAAACCATGTGATACACAGTATGCAGGCTGTGTTATTCAACCCTAGTCAGTTCAATTTCTTTTATCATGCTTTTCTTAATCATAATTATTTTCATTTTAGTACTTATTTGGTATATTTTGTCGTAATTGTGGTAATATGATTGGAAAATTATGTTAAACAATGTAACTGTTTTGATGTCGTTTGCTTCGAGTATGGCGAGAGCGGTTCCAGAATTGGATAAATGAGGTTAAACCCTGACTGCTCATTTGCAGAATGGATCTGTTTATGACTACGTGAATTAAAACGATCATATTATCAATAGCGTTAATTTTAGGGATTATACTCAGCAGTTATTTTTATACTAGCTCCTACTGGTGGTTCTGCTTGCATTGAAATGTAAAGTTGAGACAAATATACCACGGAATCTCAAAGATATGCCATGAATATATTGAATGGATTTTTGAAAAATATTTATGCTCTTATGTTAAGAATTTTAAAACAAAAAAAGTAAAATTCCGGAACAAAATTATTTACGGCATATAAAGTTATGGATAATTAATTATATAACCATTATAAATATTTAAATAGTGAAAAGCAATTTATATGGCAAAAGTATCCCATGTTATTAACTATCGTATTAAAATGGAAATACAGTAGTACAATATCAATATAAGTGATACAAAATCTGAAATTCAAAAGATTCACGATCATATAGACGATTATGAGATTGTAGAACCGATTGCTAATGTTACAATGGATTATACTACATTAAAACTATTCAATAATATACAGTTAAATTAAGTCTTGAGTTAAGATTTCTATGAGACGCAGGTTTTGTTTGCAAAGGAATCTCTTGAATCACCAACAATGTATAACTTTGACTATTGACGTCACGATGATATACAACTTAGTAAATAAACTTCGTAAATACATGGTCTTAATGCAAATTATTTCATTTCAAACCAATTAATTGCTTACTACGTTATTAGTTATTGTTATTGTAGTCAATAGTGTTTAAAGTAATTAATTTTCTAATTGGAATCGTGTTAACATGATTTATTTTATCTTGTTTCCTCCATCGCAACCAAATCTCAACTCATAGGATCAACTGCACGCGGATTTATATCATATTTGTTAGAAAATATTCCAATAGTGCTTACAATAGTATCTGACATCTTATACCTATCACGGCCTTTCACGTTTGATACAATATTCTGCACTCCGTCAAAAGTGTTAATAATTATGTACCCAACACTGTGTGTGAAGGATTTAAAATGTTCTCTTTGTAGGGGAGCTGTCAGCACTTAATATTCAATATTTCAAAGAGCTTTGTCACGATTCGATTCTTCGCTGACGAGGCAAGAGATTAATTTTCTGTTTGCGTTTGGAATCGTCGTGAATGGCAGAACTGAATTAACGAGTAATTTTGATTAAAATTTGACAAGAATCATTGAAACTATGTTTGTAATATCAATAACAAATATGAAACTTGTAACTGGAAGGATTTGAAATGATGAATAACAGAAATTAAACTCCTCAATTACTCAACTCTGACAGTATTGAACAAAAGACAATTCATTGTCGAACCTAAAACGTTTCAGTTTCAAAACAAAACAACAATAACCGGCTGATCATAACGCTCGCTCATTCATTCAGCCATTTGAAATATTGCTTACTAATTTCGCTTTCCATATCGCCCCATTGTTGTCAAGTGATGAAAGAAAATATTAATAACACGCCATCGTAAACACGGAAATCATTCTTAGTGCTATTGGTCTCGTTGGATAATTTAAGCAGTATACTTATATATTCGTTCTATTGATTTGTCCCACCGTGAACGAGTCACATAAAATTAATTGTAAAATAAGATCCGGGCACCAAAATATGAAACATGTGATAGCTATTATATGATAAATCCGACAGCCTCTCTCGTAGTCGTGAGAATATGAATAATAATGTCGTAAATATTCCTTTTTCTATTCATGAAATCAGTTTTTCGTTAACGGTAGGACAAATCCCTTAACAGTAACTTACATGACAAGTGTCCCGTCGCTGTTATGTCGATGCAGACGATTTACGCTTTTCCGCTTTGTTGTCTCTTAGTTTAGTTTCGTCAAGAGATTCTATTTTATGATCTCTCAGTAACGGCGTCTTTGCGTCCGTTTTGTCTTCTATCTTGTCGATGTACCTTTCGTTTTTATAATTGTTAACTTTTATTGTATTATCACTTTTAATGGAATCGTGCCGGCTGGAGCTCTTACTGTCTTCTTTACTCTCAGTCTTATCTTCGGACTTCTCGCTGTGATACGCCATATTGTCAAAACACTGTGTCGGGACAATATTCATGGACTTCATCATAGGGAGGGCAATGGCAAGAGCGGGACTCATGTCGCGGGGGCTCGGAGTGAGGCGCGTGGTGACGGATAAATCCATCCCCGGCATTAAGGTTGCGACTGTGAGGAAAAATATGATATGATTAATGCTCAGATTTTAATTTTATATGGAATAGAGCGCCCTGTTAAAGTTTTATGATAACATCTCTTTAAGAATACTCGTATGTAATTTTGAAAATCATCTTTCCAACATCGAGTACGCTATATAAATCTTTTGGATTGTAGAGTTTTTGATAATGTTTATGGTTTACTTAATTTATCTAAGGTTGTTTATGGTCAATGCATCGTGTCAATTTTATTGCCAATTATGTAACCCACAGAGCGTTCCATACTTCAAACGATTATACGAAAATTGAGACATATTAACATGCAGTTAGCATGCTCAGTAAGATGTAGCAATTTATGACTTGCTTTAGTAGAATGAGATTTAAAATCATGATGCAATAATAATTGATTAGCAAGAGCACTCGACGTTCACAAAAAAAATTTTAGTAAACAATGATATAGATAGTCATCTAATATGAAATCCAGAAAATACAGACACAAGACACATACAAAAATACATCGACGAAACACTCACAAGACGAACGTTTAGCGACAAATACTGAATAACTTGAAAAAAGTGTGAGTGTGATCATAAATGAATGTTAGTTTAATGTAATGTGGCGCATAATAAAATATAGTAAAAAATATTTTAATAGCTCAGCAGAATGAAGTATTAAAACATATGTAATGTAGACGTAGAGAAAAAAACTTAATTTCAAGATGGAAAATTATACAATTCTTTTAAATTTTATTACTTCATTCTAGAAGTAGCATATATAGTATAATAAATATTTATATAAATGCTGGTAATTGATGTGGTTGTCAATCTTAATATTAGTGTATCAGTGATTAGTATAAATGTAACAGAAAGCGTTAGATTTATCGAATAACTTTTTGTACATTATTAAAAATTATTAGTGAGATTTTTAAGAATTAATGTGTACCGGTGTAGAGTTTTGTAATTTTGCTGCTTCAGGTGTTGAGTTACTTAAAATTGTAGTGTAGTGGTGATTACCTGCAAAAACTTAAAATGTCAGCTTGACATACTGATGGAGAAATAAAACATGACAATAAAACAACATTAAAATACACATAGACATATTAAACCAATGAGAATATAACATATGAATTGAAATACAGCTGTCTACTAAGAACTTTTTTCAGTGTTGATCTGTTTTTACAGATAAAAACAGTAATTGTAAAATTGCCATGAAGAAAGTCCTTAGACAATTTATTATTATGCGTAGTAAAATTGATAAATATAAGGGTATTCTAAGTATTTCTACCACGACATTCAATGAGGAGCAAGCAGCCAAGCAACTAACTAATGACAGGGCCCCACACAACATTGAAACTTTTCTCGAACCTTCCTCTATTATCGATGAGGCTATGGGACCTAGACGTTGACTCCGTGCTGCTTGAAGATGTCGTTTGTGCATTTCTCTTATCTTATTGGAATGAAGTGGCAATCGGTTGCGCAGGCGAACGGCCAAAGTGACCATCGCATCTACGCAATCACGTTCGTAACCAACTTTTCGACAAAGCCGAGGCATCGTCGATCGTTGGTAACAAACGTTGCCACTTCTTCGGTATAGGATGGATTGCCTCCTGTGCAATCCGCACTGGCTATCTCACCATATGTGCATTTGTGTGAATGATGATTTCGATTGAGTGATTAGTATTTATGTTGCATTCCTGTAAGCTAATTCCGTTTGTGCAGGCGACATAGAAGCCCGTTCCTGGAGCCAGCCATTTAAGTGTCGCTTTTTAAAGCATGTTTAAATTTTTTCTTTTGCAGTTGTTTGGTGTTGTTTGGATCATAGCCTCAAGCTCGCTACGATCACCATCTGTGAAGGATTACATCGCATAAGCTGCTGTTAGTAGGGCGAGTTACATTAACATTATCATACAGTAATTGTTATTGGCATCTATTTCTGTTAAACTATCATTGACAATTTATTGAGTAATTTTTAAAATGAATCATCAACATATTAATAATAATAAAAAATAATAATTAATTTAAAGGTAAAATTGAATTATTGTCAATGATATCTTTAATCCTAATTTGTTACATGAATCTGCATATTGTAAATGTTATTTTCAAATGTTTAAGTATAACACCAGAGTTAGAATGATAAGTAAGGTTAGGTTAGTCATTAATATTGATGTATATCATTTATTGTTATTAGATATTTATAGAATAAATAACTTTATATTTACGAAACAGATTGCCAACATGTTTGTGTAATATTTTTAAATACATGTGATTTCTATATTGAGTGTGCTTTGTACTACTAGTGATTTTAAGATTTATCTGTAACACGTATTATTTTGATTTAAGTGTAAAACTTTCGTAAACTTTTATTAAAATTGTAGATAAATAAATATTAATTACATCGAATTAATATAACGTAATAAATCAGTAATCTGATACCATATCAATATTTGCAATTTTATTTACTAATTTTGTATTTAAATTCTAGACCTACAACTATCATGTGTAAAGTGAAATCGTAAATGGACTTACCCATGTTAGGTCCCATCATATCTTTAGGATGGTTGGTCTTTATTGCATTCATTCTACGGTTAACAGCCTGCGGCCCCATTCCCGGAGCTAAAGGCCCGGCTGGAGCTCCCGGTACTCCTGGTGCACCTGTTTATATACGTACAATTAGAATTTTGAAAACCGTCTAAAGCTTTTGACTCATAAATCTATTTTTCATTACTCCAAAGTCGTTTCTTTCATAAGTATAAAAAGATCTATCTAATGTTTTATAATAAATAAAGCGATCTACATATATTATATAAAAATAGTAAAATTAATACAGCCTACTAAATCATAGGTATGTGTCATGTTACAAGGGAACAACCTAAGCCCTTTCTTCCACTATATTGTTAAAATGTTTATAAGCTTTTACTACTTGAATATTATATATGACTCTTGATTAGATGCTAATGAAAAAATATTCTGCCAGCAATGGTTTTCACAATGCTTATTCAAATTCTACTCGGTACCTCACTATCTCTTTTATTATACTGCGCTTACCTTTATTGCTTAGATTTTATCTCACGTAAAGACCATCCATTAAGAAAAAAAGAAACGGTTTTCAGTCTAAGTAACATTTAAGCTTATTTGACGAGGTTAGCTAAAATCATTTTATATTTACATAATGGCTCATAAAGGACTTATTTTACTAGTATTTAAGTATAATTCAAATGAAATAAAGTATATTGTGCGTGTTAATCAAAGGGAACAATGGTAATCTTAAAAAAATGTGTGTGTGTTTGATAAAAGTATAAAAAACTGATTCTATTGATAACTTACGAAGGGGAGGCCTGGCAGGTTCAACATTGATGACTCTTCGACGCTTCTTGGGCAGTTTCGCCCGCGCTTGTGTGTGTGAGTAATACATCGCGAAGTTGGATACTATGACTGGTACCGGTAGGGCTATCGTGAGTACCTGCGATAGTAAAAAGTTGATTAGCAAGAAATATTCTTTTTAGAATACCCAGTCGTTACAAAACTAAAAATACGTGTTACATTTTTATCTATTTGTATGTAAGATAGACGCGTGTACAAATTTTGTTTCCGGTTCAGATTTTAAAGAAAGTAAAAATAATATCAATGGTGAATTTCATTTGTAACGACTTTTATTTTGAAACCTTATATTCCTTTATGGGTATAAATGTAATACTTACACCAGCCAAAGCGCAAAGAGCACCCACGAACATTCCGACGTAGGTCTTCGGAGCCATATCTCCGTAGCCCACGGTCGTCATGGTGACCAGCGCCCACCACAACCCCAAGGGTATGCTATTGAAGTCGTTGTGGGGATTCGTTTGAATCCTTTCAGCATAATACACCAGGCTTGCAAATATCACAATACCGAGTACTAAGAAAAACACTAATAGCGTCAGCTCCTTCGCCGACGCCCGGAAGGTCTGGATCAGGATCTTGAGACCGGAGGAATGTCTCGTCAGCTTGAAGAGTCTCATGATCCTTATAATGGAGAAGAACTCCAAAATGTCCGCGTTCTCGACGTGAGACGCGTATTTCTGGAGAATGAGATCTATGTAGAAGCTCATCGTGGCGATGTAGTCGATGATGTTGACCGAGGACTTGATAAACTCGCACTTGTTGGGCGACGATATGAATCTCACGAGGATCTCGAGCGTGAACCACGCGTTGCAAACGCACTCAATGTAGAAAAAAGCTATGTGCGCGTTTGTCTGCACCTTGTCCAGCGCCCAACTCTGCGTCTGGTTGGCCGTCGTCACAGTATAGTTCCGTATCACAGGCACTCGCATATCCGGATGGGTTTTCAGGCAAAACGATATAATAGACACGCATATAAAAAACACTGATATCACCCCAATTATCTGCAACAAAAGAAACTCGATTATTTTTATAATCATGCGTTATTCCTAAGACCTTATGAGAGCCTTTGCCATTTAAAAATATTTTATTGCAGAAAAAATGTGTCAGTTTTTACCCCGTTAATAAATTTATGTAAGTATATCATTATGATTGTTGATTTTAAAACTATTGACGCACGCTAAAATCAGTCATTTGTTATGAAAGAGAAAGATTTAATTTTTACTCTATCGACTCAATTCTAAATTATAACGCTATAAACGTTTAAACGATTGTTATTGCACGAAAAACTTTAAAACACTTACTGAGTACGCAAATCGTATTGTGAAACATAAAAGGGAAGCTTTTAACCCCATCATACTATCAAGACAGGGGCTAAGACCGTAAAACAATTCAATTAACACAAATTTGAATTTAAAAGCCGGAGATAAAGAAACCCTTGATTGATGTTCCATTAACACGACCGACTCAAAGGATTATATTGTAGTTAATAATTCAAATGTCAATGTTATTTCGAGTCTTCACCTTTAGGAAGGGATTTTTATTATGTGTAAAATCTAACGTATAGGTAAGGTTAATATTTGATTAATTAAAATAGGGGTCACCAATTTTTTTTACAACCTGTTTTAAAATCTAAAGAATATTATATTATAACCTTCAGGGAATACGATGGAGCAGACTGTACCTATCGTGCCTAAGCAAATAGGTACAGTCTGCTCCAACTGATTATGATGGGAAAGGTGGAAAGGGAAGAGGCGCGCTGGACGCCGGAAAAAGTCGTGGCTAAGAAATGTTAGGGAGTGGACTGGCATCACCTCTGTCGAGCAACTGTTTCGCCTGGCCATGGACAAAGAGAGGTACAAGAAACTAACGGCCAACCTTCAGGAGTGAAGAGGCACAAGAAGAAGGAGGGAATACGTTGGAATGAAACTCATTTCATACCTGGAATATGCACAGGACATAGGAATCTTCGCAGTTTATATTTTGGTAATCTGTTAGCGATACATAGTCAAAGTAGATTAAAAATAAGAGTAATAGTGAAATATAAAATAAAAATAAAAGTAATATTATGAACTAAGATAATGTAAGAAAGCCAAAATAAGATTAAACAGATAAATACATAATTTATACGGTATCGTTAATTAATAAAGGTATTATATTTGTGTTTGAGTACAGGTGTGAGGGAATAAACTAATAAATTTTTAAATAATAGTTATAACATTTTTAACTGTAGTTTCTTGTGTGTGTCGTGAAATGTCTTCTTAAGTAAGTTTTTCTCTATTGAAGAGAAATTTATTTCGGTTTCGCCTACTCTAACTTTTGAAATACTCGTAAAAATATACTTTTGATGGAATTGGAAGTGTATGCGTCAATAAAGATTCTGAGTGCGTTGAGCAACGCTTTATTGGGATATCAAGGGCGTATGTAATGGGGTTATTTATACTATTGAATGCATATTTTTAACCGACTTCAAATAAGGAGGAGGTTATCAATTCAACAAGTATTTTTTTTAATGTAGTGATATTGACATACGATTGCAATCACGTTTGTGACATAGATCAATCAAGGTTGGCATGTATTGTTTTAAATTAAAGGCAACTATAATACATTATTAACTTTTTCAAGCTCATTTTTTGTAACCTCTATACCTCATTATATTAATCAATAAAAGTAAGCGATTTCTGTACTCAGTACATTAAACTTACACAGAAAGTTTAGCTATAATATAGTAAATAGTTTGTGATAGAAGAGAAAACGGGATAGAAAATATCATCCACCAGTAGTAGTATTAGTGATATTCTCGTTTGTGTTTGTTCATCTCTTTCGCTTGTACTAATAAGTTTGGCGCGATCGTATCGTGATCCTCTATTGACTCAACTAACTGCTCGGAGCTCGCTAAAGCTAATTAGAGTCGATTAGATCGTTTAGCAAATACGGTACAAAGTAATGAACGAGTAATAAAAGTTCCAAGGCTGCCATTTCTTTGCGAAGTTCCTTCATTTCGTTCCGTGACGAAGCGGATATAAGGGAAGCGGCTTTCACTTTAATTTACAACAATAACAATGATTTTTCGTAATGAAAGGAAAAATCGACCATAATAATTGTATTGTGTAGGTAGAAAGTTTGTCGCCGGAAAAATTACGTTTAGCCATGTACAAGGAAAATCGTGTTTTCTTGGTGCGGCGTTAACCGCTACGTGGTTTGAATGTGCTCAAAAATACATAAATATGAAAACACCATAATGTTAATGCCATTTCTAAGTAAGGAAGGAATTTATGTTAGATGTAGTAAACTAAAAAGCTTCAATTAACAATTAAACACAATATTTACTTTATTTACCTTACGCTAAAAATAATAAAATATACATAATTAAAACCAACAATTAAACACAAACTTACCAAAAAAACAAAAACAAAAAAATGTAGCAACAATTTAAAATGAATGTTATCCCACTAGCACGACACTATTGGTTTTAAAAATAAATAAAAGTATGTAGCTAAAATATAAAAATAAACTCCGCTAAAGATGATTAATACTATAAATACTAAAATAATTTCTTGTATAAATACCATTAATTATTATTTTAACTATACCCGTATACGTATGCTCACCTTAGCAGCATTAGAACTGTAGGGCTCGTCGAACAACGACCACATCTGCGGCTTGAGCTGCTGCCACCAGGAAACGGTGCCGTTGTAGTAGTCTTCCTCGAAGCCGAACTTGCGAGCCACCTCCTCGTCAGACGGCTTCTCCGTGTCGAGGTCCAGGCGGTCTAGCACGGCGAGGGTCTCTTGGGTGTCTCGGTGCTGGATAGGACCAAAAATGGATAGAATATACATATATACACACACATCTACTTCTGCCTTATTACAGCAGTTCTTGCTGCTTTGGTTTGAAGGGTGTAGGGGAGGTATACTTAAAGCGTTCGAACGTTGTCCTCAGGGATAACACAAGTGTGGTCAAACTGAGAATCTCAAACCTCATTTTAAACGTAGTTTGACCTGTTAATATGAGTTATAATTTAAGGGTAAGCAGTAATTCTATACAAATATTGCTTATATGCCTACGTATATGTCTTACACAATCTTAATATCGTCGTCTTTAAGAGAGCAATTTAGTTTCCTTATCGATTTGTTTTCTAAAAGTTGGGTAAAAAACGGTAATTGTTTACCCCATTAATCTTTATTCTTATCTTTTTCACTGTCTTACATTACAAAAACATCACCCAATCACAGCGTTAAATAAAGAGTTAAAGTAATAGTTTTAAAAACTGACAAGAGTATTTACGAAATTAAAAGTAGGTAGGTATACAGAAATGTAGCAACGTTAACAAAATTAAAAGCACATCTATACATAGAAACATACCAACATTATTGAGTGACACGATATGTCTGGTTTGTGAGCGAAATACTCGTATCCCTGAACGTCGCCACAGCGTAAAACCTTTTGTCCCTAAATATTTCGCTTGAAAACTCATTTCTGAAACCAATTCTAGTATTCCCAGTTGAACAGCTTGCGGGCACGGGTAAAAAACATTTTCGTTCAATGCTTATATTATCTTTTTAATACCCTATTTTTATTGGGGGCACATTTTTGTACGGGACATCAGAAAAGTATATTCACGTAAGTAAGTAAAGTTTATGTTAAATTATTGTATTATTTATTTATTCTTTATTGACCAACAAAGAGGTGGTACAAAAGGCGGACTTAA
>DWGW01001031.1:0-12310 GCA_018247775.1 Udranomia orcinus
GGTCGCGCGTGTCTTCTTTAATACCCTTCAAATCAAACAACAGCAAGAACACTGCTGTTATAATGAAGAAATAACTGTAACGGTGGTGCTTCCGGAGTTGAACCGTTAAAGTTTCTACCACCTTTACGGTAACATGATTATTGTACATAGATATGCCAGTTTACTAACTTCATAAATTTAATATAATTTAATCGATCTACATTAATGAAATACATTAATGTACATAGATTAAATTATAGATGATTAAAACGATAATATCGAGTCGGATAATTGTCGATTAAAGAATTGTTACAATAAAATAAAAAATAGAAAATGACTATTTTTGTTCTAATAAAAAATAAATAAGTAAATGACGTTCGGGACTCGAATAAAACAGTGTACGGTTAAGTATAATTAACAATGTATTAAATTGATGTGTTGTGTTGCACTTGAGCACTTAAATCGACATACATAGGGGTTAAAAGTCGAAAATAAGGCTACATCTGACCTTTGGAGCATGTAGACATACTTATTATGAAATTTTAAAACGCATGTGTGGATAAACATAACATTGACAAAATATTCATGACTAATATGAAATATATTTATCTTCTAAATGTGGTTGATTCCGGACACAACATTTATTGAAAGATAATCATATTTTGCGGGATTTTTTATAATGTCCGAATATCTATATATCGATTAAGTGTAACGGCTGAATCTAGAATAGATAACAATCATAATTAGATTCACGAAATCATTCATTCTTGTTTAACATACGAAGTTAAGTGCAGTGATCTAGGTGCGACGCTCGCGAGCGGCGTCCGTGAGAACTAAGTAATTGATCTCACTAATCTCATCTATCGCATGATAGCTACTATATATTGCCAAGTTATTACACATACTGTTAACTTATGCACCTACTTACACACTATTAGCACACTCAGTTGCATAATCTGTTTTCTAAAGACCTCTAATAGCTAATTGAAACTTATTTTTGATTGGCATGATTGCGTAAAATTGTGATGACACTAGCGAATTACATACTCTATATGTATGTGGTATAATAAAGTGGTAAGTTGAGGCAATCGTTGGAGGAAATATACAGAATTGCCGAAATATTTCTAAGAAGCTAGTAATGTGATCTGCTTTTAAAATATAGTTCACTAAACAAATTCTTTTCATTTTCGTAAGAATTATACTCCTTATTCGTGTAGGTACTCGTAAAATAACTCGTGAAACAAAATTAATGAAATGTTAAAAATTTTTTGGAATACTCTTTATTAATAATTTTTTGGAATTGGAATTAGTCATTCTGCTATAAAGTTATGTTACGTCAAGCTTATAAGACATGGAATCTGGGGCGACTTAACTACATACTATAATAATTCAGCGCTTAAATCAATACATTGAGGTCAAAATTCGAAAACAATACCGCCTTCAAGTACTGGCTCATTTATTGCCGGCGTGTCCGAAAATAAGCACATGAACTCATATTATGCAACCTTTCTTAAAACTTGCTTCATGTAGAAACTACTGGATACTGGATAATATTACTAATTATAAAATCTGTTCCCAGGAGGACGATCACGATTGACGTCCGACGATGACAACCTCTAGAATCTAGACTACTTTTGGTGTCCGGATTAAAAAATCCGACTTGTTACATCGTCTCGACCTAATGGAGGATCCATTATCTAATCTCGGATGGCTGGTAACCTATAATTATACGTTGCCAATTTCAGGCTGAGTGTTGGTGCATTATCTACACCCGTCACACCAGTGTTCAGATCAGTGCGCTCGTCTGATTGAATAAACTTTCGTAAATACCGCCAATATTAGTCACCTCGGAGAGTGCATTCAAGGATTAGGTCGACTTTGACGGTTCTTGGCAAAGCCTGATTGGCTTTCTCACACGCCGGCCAGATAAATGCGCTAGATAACATTGCTTGATGACTAACTGTACGGTATCTCGAAGATGCTTTGAGATTGCTGATTAGCTATTTATAAAATAGACGTTATGTAAGTCTGTTACGTAAACTGTTGTAATTTATTGTTACTATTTTATTTAGATATGTTTATTTCTTCCTTATTGCAGGTTATCCTTAGAACTTATAATCAAGTTCATCATAAGTTTCAATAAATCTATGGATTAGACAAATATTACTTTATCTCATGAGATGCATTGACGGTTTTTAAAAAATGAATCTTTATTTCAGTAATATCCTCGACCTCGAAACGATTTATTGATACATGGTTTTCAATATTATTATTATATACGTCTACACACACTCCTGTCTAATATAATATATACCTACTATAGGTAATAGAAGGTCATTGCTTCGTTGGTACACTTTAGTGTACATAATTACATAGTTTATAACAGTAATCACATTTCAAATATTTTTTATACACGGTCATTAACTATTCGCTTTGAAATTACGACAAAAGTTCACACAGCAATCGTTAGTTAGCGCATCGAACGGACCTTGAAACAGTCGGAAGGAAGCAATACAGACACATAAATATAAAACGAAACAAATTGTCCGTAAATCGTATGTTGTTTGAATTGAAATAAAACGCAACAACGCGGAAACTCCAGACCGCAGGCCGTTCGTCTAAAGCGTATCAGACCGCACCCCGGCGGCGCGCTGACCTTGTTGCGTTAATGCACCCTAATTTCACCGCTTCGTAAATGCACGCCGAAAACTGGCACGTCATTTTGTTTGCACGACTTGCCGATAAATTAATGCTGTAAGAGTGCTCCCGCAACACGCACGGAGCCAGCGCCTGCGCAAGTCGTCTTGCGCGCCGGCACGACGCACGCGTGACGCGCTGCCGAATAGCGGACCACCATTAGGTTTATTGCTGTTAATAAAGCCATCGATAAAACCTATGATTCTTATAATGTAATTACTACTAAATTTTTATAGCGCAGAGCCGATGTATCTGTAAACACTTGGTTTACCTTATAGCCTCTTTCATGTACGTCAATTTTTAAATTAGATTTAAGTGGAAAAAAAGAATATATACAATACAATGTTTTACATTCATTACACATATTTTACACTAACTTCCATTTATCCATGAGTCACCCTTAAAAAAACTTATGTTGCGAATACCTACGAAAGTCACTCGTAGTCCTTACCGAGTACTGTTCATCGTACTTCGAGATCTATTGGCGAGGCACTGATGTCCCATGTAAGC
Organism: Udranomia orcinus; assembly: GCA_018247775.1. Taxonomy (NCBI): domain Eukaryota; kingdom Metazoa; phylum Arthropoda; class Insecta; order Lepidoptera; family Hesperiidae; genus Udranomia; species Udranomia orcinus. The sequence continues at coordinate 3,187 of DWGW01001031.1, forward strand.
GGATTGAGAACTGATTAGCGAGCGATCGAATCTTGGGCCGAAGGGCAGATCGGCGATAAACTGGCGACGTCGGCAGCGCATGCGTAATTAGAGATAAACAGAAAATAATTGGCCGCAATCACGTGCTCTGAGGCCATGCTGGGGCGGCACCGCACCAGCGGCCGCAGCCGGAAGCGAGCAGGCTTCGGAGCTTCCTGTGTGCATGTTTGACCCGTTGGCGTGCTTATACGCAATGAGTTTATGGAAAACTTGTAACCGTTAGCGAGCATCTAGCATAAAGTCAAACGATTTATGGGATGACTCGGTGAAACCAAAGTCTATCTAGATAGATGTTATTACTTGGATTAATATTTCTAGGGGTTATCAAACAACTTGCTTATACAGGATTAAAAATAATATCACAACTTTCGGGACATCTCTAAAGCATGATGTATGCTCAATGAATTTACAGAATCTTTTATCCTTTTATTGTATTTTTACAAAAAAAAAACATTTATTACATGATATGCTTCACACATTTTCAAGAACAAGACAACTTAATTATGTAATGTAACTGTGTTACGTTACTACGTTATAACAAAACAAACTTACCTCTATTTCAAGTTGTACACCTCATTTTGATATATTATTTACTTGAAGTAAATTGAGGCCCGCAGCTATTAGCGCCAATGTTATCGAGATTATTGCTTAACTACTTAATATACCTGTCTAATTAAAATGATCAATAACATCGGGGCAATAAATTAACCCATGGAATATTTGCGCAAATAGCAGAATGATCCAATCAAAACAAATTTAAAGCAGAGTACAAAATTATGTACAGTTGACACAAAACTAGTATATCTTTAGCACTTATGTATGTGTATCTGTTTATTTAATTATAAAGTATATGGAATACGTATATACGAGTATGTCATATATTAAATGCAAGACATTAAAATTTATTTTAATTTAAAAATATAAAAATCGAAAAAGAACAGACACAACGAAACAACATAAAAAATCAAGTACCTTACAAAAAACCTATCAATCTTTGTATTCTCACTAATATACTACTAATAAATTACGCAAATTCAATTTAAAATTATAAGTGAATATTTCATTCAGGAACAGCTTGTCAGACAAGACAAAATTGATCGCATGTATATGCATGTATATTTATTTGTTAGATCACGTCTCTATCGAGTGTTACTGAACGTTTTCCCTGACTGATGGATCTCGACCTTGTCGCAATTCACAAGTCTTAGAGCTATATCACACTGACTTGTACAAGAAAACTTGCGAATTGGCTTGAATAATGAATCAGGAAACACCAGGGACTTGCTTTGCTCGCTTGTTTTTAAGCACGCCAATGATAATATTTGTACGTGATTGCATCTAGTAGCCCTTTTCTACCTATTTATTTTTCTTATTGCAATCGGAGTAAACTTTGGCCGTTCAATTTCGTAAATACTATTGTTACATTTCTGTTATTATACTATACTACCTTAGGGGTAGCAACGTATTTGTTGCCAACTCTAATAAATCATACAATTTTTTTTTGTTTCAAACAAAAATTCTAAAGTACAGATAAGATAATAATTAAGTGTTTGATCTACATCTATTTTCTAACTAGTCGAGAATAAAAAAAACATCAGGAAGGAAATATGTATGCTCCAGGAATACTCCATTTACCGTAGACGTGCGTATTTCAGGTAGTCTAGCAGAAGAATGATAATAATCGCCTTGTGAATAAACACTTCGGAAAAAAAAGTTGTTAGTCTGTTCATGTTTTTATAGCCACGTTATTCAGTAGCGTCGAAAGGTTTGATTAAAATATAAATATGCAAATGAGGCGACGTTTTAATAGCTCTTAGATATCAGCGTAGGTTATTGCGGACGTTTGCAACTTCGAAGCTTGGCTAATTTTAGATATCGTACCCTACATTGGAAATTTTTGTGGGTGTTGTGTGGCTCTGGCAACACGTTTCTTTTTTGTTGCTGGTATGTGTGAATGTTGTATTAATTACTGGCGCTTTATTCCAGGCGCTAACATTCTCGATGTCTTTTTGTTCTACAAAACTATTTGGAATTATTGTTCCCAAGTTAATCATAAATTTGCTTTTACAATCGTTTTAGTATATTTTACATTTATTATATTTGGGACCCTGTTGTATCCTTCAGTTGCACATTTTTTTCTAAAAAATACCAATAAACACATTTGAGTATCATAAAGATAACACAACTACTTGCAAAATTCGAATTGTAAATTCAGAATGGATTGCTAATCGATATTAGCGGTGATTACGATAGTTATAAGTCGTTATATCTGCCGATACGTGAGGTGAGCCTTCAGCTCTCTCACCTCGGGGACGGGCGTCGGATTAACGACACGAAATCGATGTTTGTACACGTCCGACCTCTTCCAATAATAGGAGCTGATCGATCTCTGAGGCGGTAAATTGCCAACTACAGACACACTTGGGAAATAACGAAGCACTATATCATTGTATTGTACGGCTCAAAACGAGCCTGTACTTGTACGACAAGCACTTTAATTGCTAGTTACATCAGCTACATTTGTACGTTGGCTAGAAGATGCCTGGATGTTCGTTTCGTTTTAATGCGAAATTTAAATTTCGGGACAAGTGACCGAAAGCGACGGGACAAAGTAGAATGTAAATATATGCGGAGGAGCAATTCGTCTTTCTGATGTATTGGGTAATGAATCAATCCTGCGGCAGGTTTCCTCAAACATGTCCAAGCTCTCAATCCATGGCCGGCGGCGGCGAGCCTTAATTGACATATGCCAGAATGTGTGCGGCTGACCCGCGGGTCATGCGAGAACACAGTTTGTTGCATTCCGCCATTACTTTCGCCAACACACCGCTCGCTAAGCGGTCTTGATTATACTTTATTATGATTTCGGCCCGCCGTGATTATGTACACAATAGAATAGAATCACTCGTATTATCGGGCTCTCATAGGTCAGAATCTACCGATAGTTTACTACTGATGCCACCCTATACATTCCTATCGTCTGTTATAATTCATAAATATAGTTGTTTTTTGTTTTATTAAATATTAACATATTTACGATCCAAAAACTAGAAGTTTTATGCAGATCTTGTGATTATGATGTTCCCCCATCATATTCATTAATTATATGCGTAATGATTAATCGATTTACCTTAAGAAAAGTAGTTTTTGGTTGGAAACAAGTACCTACACTACAATTTTAAAAAGTAAACAATAGTATTAATTTGTTTTATATTATACCTACATATATTTAATTACATGAATACATCAATAAAGAATTGCTGTATAGGAATATTCTTCTTACTCTCTGTCCGTATATAGTTACATACACTATATAGGTATACTGAACGAACAGAGAGTAAGAATTAGTTTTAATACATGAGTTAGCTAACTGGTGCTTATAGATGATGATGAAGACGCATAAATTATGTTTGAATATCAAAGCTACAGTAAAAAATGCATGATTATTATTATGAAATAATCATTGCATAAACGAACACTGAAATAAATATTCGTTAAAACTGTAAGCAATAACAATGTCCATTCAGTGCGCGGTGTATTTTAATAGCGTAGTCTCAGGCGCCAGACAATAGCACTAATAATTCCGGCTGGCCGTGTAACAATGCACGTTTACTGCTGAATTTCACGGAACAACTGTTTTGCAATGTCAACGACACAAGTGCGCTAAGTATAAACACAGGACCTATCTATTTTGTGGTATAATGCCATCGATATAAAGCAGTAATCGTGATTTTGTGTGGAGTTTGTATCGCGGCACCTCAGCGCGGCCCCGCGCCCCGCATTCCGCCTGAGTCCTGAACTGTGCTGAACTTTGCTCTTATTGTCAACTCGTGCGCAGTGCACAGTGCACAGCGGTGCGTCTCGCTTTGTTTCCATCTGAGTTTGAAAAAGCAGGATATCCAAAATAACAAAGATGAAGGAAATTCATAAAGCTCGCTATACTTTCCTTACTGAAGGCAAAACTAAGTGAGAACTGAGTTCTATACAATTTTGTATTGAATTTTTTGAATTAAACTATTCATTATATCACATAGTACGTACAATATTTACATAATTAATTCCATTATTCTTAAGTAACACGAAAAACTCTATTCCGTTATTAAAATATCTTCCAAATCTAGGAAAGAATCTCAAGGAACGATCATAGATCTTAAAGAAAAACATAAGGGAGTAAAATAATCTTAATAGACTAAAAGGCGTTTATTTCTATTTCACGCAAAAACTACCAAACGAATTTACATGAAAGTTTACAACATATACGCATAATTTACGGCCGCTTAACTGTTAAACGTTTTCTACGTTCTATGAATATTCGTATATTCATGGGTTGTATTAAAATTATATGATGCTATATAATTGTAAGTCAGCATATTGACATATATGTATATATAATTTAATATATATTTTACAATCAAGACCCATTTTTAGTTAAAACACGTTTTCCCTAGTTAGACCTAGTTTTAACTAAATGGCTAAAACTAAAATTAACTAGTGCTTAAATCCCGTTTTTAGTAAGAACGCGTTTTTACTAGTTACTAGAACAAAGGCATTAAGTTAAAACTACTTGTAACTAGAATAAATGCGTTCTAACTAAAACGACATTTAACTGTAACATATATTTAACATATTATATCGTATATATTTTGTATTTAACAGACCGATGTGAGTTGCAATATCCATGCAAATGCCTAACGTATGGCTACACAAATTGCGCTCCTAAACATTATAGCCATTTAAGAAGACTCCCAGAGACAAACGGCTTTGTTCGAGGGTGGTTGTCGCCATGTCTTCGGAAATTACGAGATAGGTTTGAAACAATGCCTCCGTATGGGCTTAAGCAGTAATACACACATTGCGCACACTTATTTATTATTTGTTTCTGCTATTGTTTACGTATTCGTGTGGACCTCTCTGCATCAAAACCCTATTAAGTCTTTTTACGACTGCTGCCTATGTTTAGCTTTACATATTAGGGGAGTTTCGTAGTCAACTTTGGTTTGCTCATTGCATAGTACACGCTCACGTAATTATTCTGTCCGTGTATTACGTAACATTGGTTTGCGCTTGAATTGACATTTATTTGCATTTTTAAAGTCTACAATAAAACACTAAAAGCTATGAATGATTGATGGGGTTCTGGAAACTGGTTTTTGTCGAATGAACATTTTTCATACTTTTTTGACTGCCGTGTTTTAAATGAGGTAGTGTCCCGTCCAATTTCCATTAACTTTCAATGTATTATTATTAATACATTAAGTTAATCAAAACCTTAATAAAATATTGTTAAGATTTAAATGTAACTCGCAATTATACAATCTCTTCATACATTTACAAATTTCGGTTTGAATTTACATAAATTTCTAATTAGGGTCACGACACATTGTCTGAGGATCTGCATTCCATCTCGTGGTCGCATGTGGGCGGCCATGTATGGCGGTAGCCGCTCTCTATCTGATGGACAGCCTACTCGTTTATCTTATCATAAAAATCTTATGCAACATGACAATTTATACCTCTGTCTACAGAGAAACTTTATACAAGTAATACGATGTACATATGTGGTGTTAAAATGTTGGAAGAAATTAATCTTTCGTCTAATTTACACATTTTCGACTAAACTATTAATAGATTCAACAACGTTCTACGCCTACTTTAAAAAACGCCTATATTACATAATCGATCTACCTTTCTATTTGTCATGCAAAAACCGCTTTATGAATTTCCATTTTTTTAAATTTCGTAACGATTAGTTTTATACTAAACTTCGGTTTGAAATCTAAATTATAACCGCAAACGACGTCGCAGGCAGGCACACGTATGTTATATTATACAAAAAACGTGTCAGCATCTTTTCAAATATTATTAGATTTAAGACTCATCCAAAATTGTATCTTAATTATATATAAAATAAATTAGTCACGCATTGACTGTAACAATAGTATGGTACAGATTCAATTCATTGTATCTCGAGGCAGACGATTCATTGATGCAACACTAAACAATGGAGTTTCGGTTCACCGACCTTTTGGGATCTGTGACATCGCTGCGAAAATATGGGCACAGCATCGTTCAAAGCATTGCGTGCCTACGACTACACTAGCATTACCATACAAATTCTTACAATTATTCGCCGTCTAACAACAGCGTTCGGTATAAAATGGAGTAGCTAACGAGTGAAGTCAACCGATGTTGATTAAACGCTGCCGTCCGGACTATCTAAAGCTGTAAGAAGAATATCGATAGTCACCTTTGCATATCGGTTATATAAGTACGACAAGCAAGTTGGTCTATACAAAAATATACACAAATTTAGGTAAATCGAAAGAAACCCATGCTACTATTAATTTTATATGCCAAAAATAGCATTGATAGCATACAGTTAATTAGCAGATTTAGCATATTTAAAAACATAATTAAAAACAAGGATACCAAATTATGTCATAAAATTATTATAAAATAATTGTTGTTATCCTTTTTCTATGACGCAGTGTGAGTGGTCTCACTGAATGTCTTACGATGACGAGATGAATGGCGCATAGCTCGTGCTATGCTACGCCCCATTCAATTAAGGCACTCGCAATGTTGAATTTTAAATAGACTTTGTAAGCGCCTATGTACGAATTTAACTGGAGCTTAGGTAATTGGAATGACGTTCTGTGTGAGTCAGCGAGTATTGAGCAGTGGGTTATGATAAGATTTGTCGGTACTGTTGGAATCTGTGCGAAAATTCATGTGTTTGCGTTCAAGTCGGTTCGCTCGATGTTGGCGCGCGCGGGCGCCCCCGGCGAGTAGATAATGTGGGCCTAAGGGCCTTAATAAGAGTAATGCGGCCTCTTTACCTCTCGTGCAGCGACGTCTTATTTAGAACCAAACGCGGCTCAAACGCGCTTCAAATTGAAGCCTTTCAGCGCAATTACCTCCGCCAGCAACACGGTGCGTTTAGCAGTCGACGATCAAATCAAGTATGGACTCCTTTGCCGCAGACCGCAACCTACATCCATTATGCTCCTAGCTACAGATACGTATAGGAGTTGCCTGAATATCATGTTCGTAAGTACAAAAAAACTCTTAAACATTAAAAGTTTTATAACAATAAAAACTCAAGCGATCTAAGTCTTAGTGTTCTAATTTTCATAGCATTTTTAAAATATTTAAGATACATTCGCAACATAATAATTGATTTATAAGTACACGGTTACTAAATAATTCTATGCCTATTACGGTACTAAATTGTTATTGCTCCAAATACAGTCTCGAGTTACTGTACAGCTAATCTTATCTATGTGTTTCACAAGAGCATTGTTCGAGGATGTTGGCACACAATGGAACACCAAGAGCGAACCTGTCGAGGGAAGTAGGACGCACGAGGAGCGTCGCGGCGCGACCGCGGTGGTGAAATGCGGTGGGCGGCGCCGAGCACGCCGCCCCGCCCAGCCCTTTCACCGCCCCGCCCTCCTCCTACCCCTAACAACCTTCCATGCCGACGTTACGTAACCCTCGACATGTTAAACCCCGACAACAGCGCCCGAGGTTATCATCCAACGACAGAGATGCGAGCGGTACAACACGAATACCCACTAACACAGCACCTACAACCCCCCCTGTGCTCGAATTGTGGCAATCGTGCATTAGCAAATGGCCAGTTAAAACATCACGATTACTCTATAAATTGTTCTCGGCGCTTTAAATTTGCCATGGGAAATCTTTTAATTATTTACGAGTTAGTGTTGTCGTGCAGAGACCGAGCTGCCATTCGTTGGACTGTGCTCGTAATGAGAATTAACTCGATTAAGTTAAACGAATAGATTATAACTTATAACTAAATATAGAGTACACAAACACACTACTTTATTAATGGAGTTGAGACGTGTGTATAGGTACATAAATTTTTGCAACGTGAGACTGGTTCATAAGTCACGAAAACGGACGATATGGACACTTACCACACTAACCCATTTTACCTTACTGATTTATTTCATTGACCTATACGTAAGTATAACGTTAAATTTTTAATCTATGACATACTATCGGATACGTTAAGTAATAACGGATGTATATTGTGTATTTTCCCACATGATTTACTCGCATTACCAAATGCTAACGTATTTCGTGGCATTATCTTTAGGGCAATCACGAGTGAGTAGGTCAACAATCGCAATTAGTTGGGATCAATAACTGCTGCGAATATCCGTTTTATGTGTATTGTTTAATGCTCAAACCCTACAATGGATGAAAGGTTAAAAAGCTCAAATAAGCGTGCATTAGGAAAGAGGTGGCCTGCCGGGTCGCGGTTAGAATGCAAACTGCCGCCCATACATTAAATCTGCTGCATTGGAATTGCAAAGTCGTGATTTGTCAAAGCATAATCTAAAGAACCGCGGTATTCGCACATCGTAATTATTATCTTTGGTAAAATGGCACCCAAATCTTCGGCGGCATCTCACGGCTGGCACACGCGTACCGTACGTTCTGTGACAGTTACTATTTAACAATATATGACCCGGATAGATAACGGATCATGCAGTCACGCCGAATTATAGGTCCATATTATTGTATTCATCGTGCAATAAATTACATCTATTTATTATTTATTATATTAAATATCGCTTCGTATTCGAAGCATGAAAACGATCTGTTCTAGCAGCCAGTTCGATTTGCATCTTAAATTTATTAATCATAACAACAATCCTGTTTGAATATGCAAAAATGCTTTAAAATTGATTTTATTCTAAGTAACACTTAATCAGAATGGGTGAAATAGACACCTCATTTTATAATTAGATATTTAAGATGGTTGAAAATTGTGACCTAAGTTAGAAATACACCTATTTCTGTATAAGAACAGTCTTATCGCTGCTGTGTTCAGATTTAAGGTAGAACACTTAAAGGACTCATATTAATTAAGTCCTCTGAGGCAGCAATGTATAATTTGTGGTCGACATATCGCAACATTAGGACGGAAACGATACATTTAAAAAAAACGATTTTTGAGTTACGATTTAACCCATAAATGCATGGTTTTTTATTGCGGCCTGGAAATAAATCTGCTATAAGAAAATAGGTATTTATTATGAAAAAATAAATT
>DWGW01001032.1:0-12307 GCA_018247775.1 Udranomia orcinus
ATTGGTCTGGTCATCGCCCAAACCTTTGGTTCGAAGTATATCACAGGCACGTCACAATGGGCCGAACTTGACCGAGCTAACGGGACCGCGGCGCAGCGAGACGCGAGACAATGCGTGTGAGCAACAGGTTGCTCGCCTGACCCAATTATCTGATACAACTGGGCCATTTGTTTTCGAATACGTGTGAATTTGTATCTCGCCTTTCACGCGCTTACTATGACTCCGTGACTGACGTGTCATTGTGCGAAACGGTATGAATAAGTAAATGCCTCTGATTGAAAACTTAATCCCAATTATATATTGAACCATTCGTTTAGAATGTCCGTTTTCAAAATTTTAATATAAACACATCGATTTAGCATACGAGGCTCTTACTCCTTATTTAAAATCACAATTAAATAACATACTTTCAAAATTGTTTTGTTTGTTGTTTCTTTCAGTCTATAATAACTAATTCTTTGATTAATTATGATCAAACCTCAATTAGACATAAGAAATATCCGCATACCACCTAATCGTTCGTATTTGCTATTGTTTGAGTCTGAGAAACTCATTCTATAAACGAATATACATATTAATGAGAGATTCTCACAATCACATTAATGAACTATGTAGAATTCTCTTATTATCTACTATATATAATAGATATCAGTAAAAGAGGAGTATGTAGTATCGGAATATATGACCAAAAAAAACTTTGTTCCTTTTTCAAATAATGAAAAAAACATAATGTCAACTTAACAAAAACGTTACTATTCCAGAAGTCGTAACAGCTAGAACGTGTACGTTTAAATAACTCATTAAACGGCTGCTATACATGCCAGTCGCATTCCTTGGCATTTCTGTGGTTTAAATTAGTGTTCGTTTTAATTCTCCCGAGGGCCGTTCGCGTGTTTATCTAGGCTCGGGCCGGAATGCAGAGGCTGCGCTTGTTGCTGTCGTACTGCGAAGTACACGCTACGAGATCTTACTGTTGGCGTAAGTTATAAGCGTCGGTCTAATATCGATGCTTGAAAGGACGCATTGCCTAAGCGACAGTAGGCAACTTTACATTAGAACCAATTAAAGATTAATTTATTAATTAAAAATTATAAATCAAATAAAATCATCTAACAATGCTACTACCTACTAGATGATTTTATTAGATTTTCAATATTCATTATTTATTTTTAATTATTGCTATAATTTAAGTTTATTTTAATTGCAATAATTTCAGTGGACTTTAAATATTATTTAGACCTTTATTATTTGTCATTATCATTTTAGATCAGATCAAAATATGTATACAACTCAATAACGCCACAAATGCATTTGAAGTTTGATATAATCATGCATTCAATTCAGATAATGCAAACGAACAATGAAAAAATAAATCTTTGCTGAGTGATGTATACTCACAAAGTAAGGAACGCTACTGTAGAGCTATAAGTCTGAATCGATACGATATTTTTATGAATAATTGTTAGGGATAAAAAAAAGTTGATAGTCCATCCGGTTAATAGTTATACCCTGTTGTTTGTATTGTTACTTAGACTCAAAGAACTTAAAAAAGAGATAGTTCTATTTACATATAATCTTAGATTACATTTACAGATCCATCATAACTTATTAAGCATTACCTATTGCTCTATAATTAATTTATATCCAGTGACAACAATGCCGAATGTTAAGCCTATTTCAGATTAGTCTAAAACTGTTGAACTACACTAACATAAAAGCAATGTAAATTGGAAAGTCCATGGAAACAGTTTTTACAAAATAATAGATTTATTATACACGTGTATTGATTAAATGTTCTGAATATATCTTTCGAGTTTGCATATTTATGAGCACGGTATTCGAAGAGACGTTGCTGTTATTCCATCGACTTACACGCTACATGGAAATCTTGATACTGGTTCAAGTCAAAAGCGAATGCCAATTTACATAATACGACAAACGTAGTATAATAGATTTAAAATTTTCATACGAAACATCATGTTTTGTAACACAAAACGAAACGTGAAAATTCCGGTTCCTGTTCAGTAAAAGATATGGTGGTCTATTTGATGGCGATTACTCAAACAACCTAGTATAACGTCTTCTTATGCTCGAGAAAAGCATAGTTATGTTTTACAAGCATTTTTTCCCATTATCAGCCTTGCTACGTTTTCGCAGAATTATATCATTGTCATGTTATTCATACAAACCCTAGTTACACATGGAGTATGTATTACACATAGATTACCATAGACGATAATATATCCAATCGACTTAAAAATACATTTTTTCTTACTCGATATTTTCAGTTTTATTATCTTCAAATAAACGTATCGAGGATAAAATTCCACATAAAAAAAAAGTGTAAATAAAAACGCTGGTTTAAATCGCTAACCTTATGACCTAGACCACTCTATAAGAAATGCACGATGTCGTTAACAGGCGCCGCGGCTCAGCCTCGCTAGTCGTGAATCCTACGACATACCGATATTCCCGATACTAAATGAAACCCTTCACAAGAAACTGAATATTTCATAATACTTTACATAATATCAAACGTGAATTTCATTGCTCTGCAGAAAAGAACAAAGCATGTACAACACTTGTAGACGGATCTTGTATGCACCCAACACCTACATTTCAATTTGATCCATGAATATTTTTGTACAACCAATATTCATAACAAGTTAACGAGTTCAATTAATAAAGTAACTTTTGCGTCCTAATTTTTCATAATTATCTAAGTAGTTTCCAAAGTAGTGACTTATTTAGCCGCTTTGACACTAAACCGTGTTGAAAGTAAAAACAATGTCGACCTCTAGAAAATAAATTCTTGTTTCCTTTTCTCCTTAAAATTGTTAATACACTCAATTGTTCTTTAAATAATGTGTCCCGGTGTAAGGATTTAAAAGCTTAAAGTAACATTTATAACAATAAAAACAATACGTTTTCCATTTTAACTTTTAAAGAAGGTAGGTTACGAAGACCATCCCAGGACGCACAACTCACTATATTTAAATGAGCAAAGAAAACAAATAAATTGTCGCAAGTATATTCAGATTTTTAATGAAATAGTAAGAGGCATTTTAAGGACTATTTTTATGCCTGTATTTTCCTATAAAGAGAACCAGGCTGTTAATTAACGATCTCGAGATATTTTTCCATTCTTTAGAAATAACTCTGGTTTCTATTAAAAGGAATTTCTTACACTTTTTTTTCCTTAATGTTTATAAAATTAAGCAAGGAAAGCAGTGTGTAAAAGCTAGTAAAATGTAAACTATTTATATAAAACTGGCTTTGCTCGCTTGCCCAAATTTAAAGTACGCCTTGGGCAAATTCTATATAAAAAAAACATCCAACACAACTGAACAAAAAATATCCTGTGTCCTTTCATTTGGGAAATTAGCTTATCTTATCTTATCGTTCAGCGATTTAAGCGGGAAAAGTTAACAAACAGGAAGAGTCACATTCGCATTTATAATACGAGAAAGAAAGATTTAATATTAGAATGGATAACACTACGCGACAATCGTTGTTACTATATCTTCGTTCTTCAGTAGCTACGAATTTATAATCCGGAAGCAAGTGTAACGCATGCCAAGCGAGCTGCGCTGGTGAGGCTAGTCACGCGAGGAACTGCGACGACTCTACAGAATAAAATAAAACGTCTCTAAGTATCCCATACAATTATTCCTCGTTATGTTAATTTTATTAAAAAAGAGTTTCTTGCACGACTATGATATTTTGTGCTACTGTTTCTATAAGAAATTGGTACGACGGTTTCTTTTTTACTATTAATTTTTAAAAGAGAGGACAACATTTTGTAAACTACCGTGATTTTGAATTTTTGGAAGACTGGTAATTAACAAATCATTCATCGTCATTAAAACAATCCCTTAACATTGAAAAGACCTAAGAGCTAAGACCTAGAACTACCCACAAATATTACGATGGATAGCGTCTTTTATAACTGTATCTAGTTGTAATTCAACGGTTCGTATTACGCACATTATCGTAAACGACGTCTTTACTACTATGCCAATGCCAATGTCAATTATAGAATTGGCCATTATGTGGTATTATAGTGTTATTTCTCTTGACGCTCGGTAGGAATCGAGTTAACTGGGAATTTTCTCGACCCCGGGCTGCGATGCAAATATAGCCGTATGCCATGCTCGGCTGTCACTCATGCTTATCGGAGTTGGCGTGAAACATCTCAATAGCCACTTATTTGTTCATGATGTTACTTTATTAACAACGAGATTGTAATCCACTCATGAACCATTTGTACACTGTAACATTTGTAAGCTGTAACATTACACGTTAACGCGACAGTTACAATGCGCTTAATCATTCGATTTGCGGTCACTTACACCTTCACTTTGAAAAAGGCATTGAGAACATTGTTATTTTTTGTTTTCGGACTTTCACTTCCATTAGTATCGTAATAATGATAACGCTCTCTATCAATCTTAATAACAATATGGTGCACAATTTGTAAATTCAATAACAATAAATCAAAATCGCAATCAGTAGGAGCCGCGCTCGCCCACCCATACGTACTATGAGCCTCCATTCAATCAAATTTGCCCATAAATCACTGCACGTTGGTCGTTTCAGTATTGTTTAAGTTTACTTCGTAGATGGGGGGTTGTTTATAGTAGGTCATTACTTGATAGATTTAAAGCATATAGACATTTAGGATTTTTACCATTAAAATATGCCAAATATATTTCAACGGTTTTTAATATCAATGCCCGCCTACTAAGATCGGTTAAAAATCAAAAATGTAGAGGTTGAACACTCTACTACTATTCTTTAGAAATAAGTAGTTTAAGTATCTTATAAATATACATATATAAACTTTACTTGATTTATACCTTGAAAATACTATCCAATACTACAATAATAGTATCCGCTATGCTAAATCATCAAATTGGTAGGCAAATTTCACTAACCTTTGTATAAAGATAGAACCAGTAACATAAGTACGTGACAGACAAAAAATATCACTCCAACACCGTACATCTCGGAGCGCACCAGATAAGCGGCTCGCGGGTGGTACCTCGTTGTCTAAAGCAAACACCTGGCCACATTCCCCAGAAAACTTTATATAATCTTGTTTCTCGGGCAACGCGGGCGCTTGACAGTGCAAAAAGAGCCAGAGTTCACAGACGTCCCACGGTTCAGCCATTGTTGCGGGCATACCGCCGTGTCAACCGACTCTATCGTGATCGGATGCTGCTCGTTTTTTTGAGAAATATCTGCGACGCACTGGCCTTTACCCCTAGTGTCTAGTGTCGCCGAATGTTTATATGCTTTTAACCCTAACCCTAGATAGCAGTATCTCTATGTAAATAAAACGATAGAGAACTGCTGTGCGCGCATGACGGAAAAACTACTGGATAGATTTCAATTAAGTCTACTAAGTTATATATTAGTAAGATTTAAGTTACATATTTCTTATGAGTGTTAGAAAAATATTAGGATAACTTCATTAAATGTAAGGTTATAATGATATAGTTTTAAGAAATCTCTCTTTATTAGAATGTTAAATAATGTATGTAATTACCTCTTTCTGCTATATAAAGTTAACTCTCCAGCACAACCGAAACCTGCAACAAGCAAATATTAAAATTAATACACTTTCAAAGTGAGATCTTTTTTAAACTAGCTTCTATGTACAATTTTGGAAGGTGCTAGTGGTGCTGCCTTGAGAGATAAGCGTTGGATGATTTCATGAAGCATCTCTAGTTCCATTCTGAAAAGATCACAACTGGACGTATTATTGTTTAATTATCTCTGAATTATGTAGATTTTCAAAAAGTGTTTTTCATCATGTTTTCGAGATTTAGAGATGCCTAGAGCTTTGAATCAGAACTTTCATAGAAAATAAAATGACAATTCTGTACTAAAAAGATTTATAATAAGATGCATCATAGTTTTTAACCGGATTACTTGCAACAAAGTTATATAACTTAATAAACAGAGAGTTTATGATACATTATATTATGTTGCTAAAAATCAAAGCAAAACAAAAAAACTATACCACTATGAAACCACATAATGTTACTGAGATCAAAATGTTATTCATTTCCACAAATGTACTTAAACGCTTCCCAGTATCTACGTAAATGTTGATCGTCTTAAACCATAAATCAGATTTCCTTCTTTTGTAGCAAATGCACCATAGAGATGCGCCAAGAAAATTGTAGATAATACTAAGCTGGCTTTGTATTACTTATTTTTGTTTCTTCTTGTATTCCACAACCTCAGTAGTCGGGCAGCCTGTCTGCCTGTCTGTTTTCTGAACATTTCAATAAGGATAAATGGTATGAAATGTACATTTCTGAATGGATCCCAAGATAAGAGAGTTAAATAAAATTGTACAGGCATTATTGTAATCGCTGTAATGAGATGTTACAATCGTCTTTGAGATTCCTTACTTGTACGCATTTCCTAGTAACTAATTATTACTTTGTTATGTATGCATATTATCTATTCCGTGCATAAAAAGCTATTTGCATTTTTTTATTGCATGCTATTATTTTTTACTTATTAATTTGTGTAGACGTTTGTAACTCAATCAAGCAAAACAATTGTAGACAGGCAAATCATCTACGATATAATTTATCCCCATGATCGATCAAATCTGTAAGTTTATTTGTAATGAAATGTTATTTTTGGAACATTATTGAAGTAAGCTTATAAAATATTTGTTTATGATCATATAGTATGCCCACAATATGTAAATTTCTATTAAATAAATAAATAAGCTACCTTATTAAGGTTATCGGACACATTATAAACGCGTTACATATAACGGAACCCAAATATGTATATTCCAACGTAATTCACGTTCTATAAAAATGTTAATGTTTGCAAATCATTTGGTTTTTCTGACCTTATTACATCGATTAGTACGGTACAGCGTGGTTTTAGTAACGACACAGCCGAAACTTATCTTAATCTGCTCATTTATAAGAAAATTTAACCAAATGAGAAAGTCATTTCCTCCACATTGCCCATACGACGTACAAACCGACGATACTAAACTATTAATCTCAGCAAGTTAATGACGGCATAAAGCATGGGGCGCCCCGAACGCATAAGTCTCGGGACAGATACTAGTTATAGCTAAGCCATCGTAAATAAACCGACGTGGTTACTATGGCCTTTTTCTTCGGACTAAGTACCTAGACTTAGAAAATAGCGTTAGAGCGGAGAACAATATCGCCGGCGGCGGTCGTGCGCTGCCGACCAATAGAGGAGCAAAATAGAAAAATAAAAGAGGTTTCGCATTGAAATGGTTCCTATCGCCTTTTGGCTCGGTTGCTTCCCCTTTATCCGCGGATCGCTAGACAATGTGGTGGTGGCTGCGGGGCTGGGGGGCTGCGGGGCGGGCGTGCGGGGGGCGGGGGCGGCGGGGGCGCATGTGCATGACCGCGCAGGGCGCAATGACCTTGCGCGCACATTCCGCCCGCTCTTTCGAAGGCTCCGCGGCCCTCCAACTAATCCGCTTCCTATCTAACTCTTCCAGAACTAACGTCTTCGAAGTAGGCGGGCACCACTCGAAGATGACGATAAAGACCATCATTGTGGTGAAATTTTAACCGGCTTGAAAACAGCGAGCGTGCTCTTTTTTCCAAAAACATAATTTGTTGCATTACTTACATATAAGTTCCTTGCGATTCTCCAAGACATAAGTATTTGATTTATTTCTTACTAGATTTATTTTCAGTTTTCTAAAAGCAGAACTGGCGCTGCAATCGATGATTGTAATTTATTGCAAACACCTGACCGCAGGTGTTAGTAAAGCTGGCCTTAGTTAATTAAAGCTTCGTAAGCTAAGCATTTAGTACATTGTGACTTTAGGCGCTACATTATAGGAGTGGATAGTGCCACCGTTCCGCCCTAATTCCGCCCCAAATTTTATATTCAGAAGATGCCCGCAAACGTCGGCAATAAAAACATTTCAACGCACAAACTTAGATTGAAGTACAATGCTCTTGTGGTGTTGTTGGGATCCGTGGGTTACGGTGACCAGTTAACGCCAGGTACCATCCTTATTTAACACTCTAGTTTTTAATAGTTTAGAGTAAAGTTTTATATTTTTCAATATGAGTGCTAGTTACAAAAGCCAAAAATCTTTCTTTATATGGCCCAGAGATCTGGGAATAAAAAAACATATTGAGAACATTTCCAAACCTATCATCTTCAGACCCTAGTTCCAGAACATATTTCAAAACTACTTTAAAAGTTATAGTAAGGGAAGGACTGTTAAAGTAAAAAAAAGGTCAAAGATCTCAATATCGTACTAAAATAAGAGAAATGCCAGTTTTATTTTTTAAATCGACGAAGATGACATCATCAATACTCAACCAATTTGGCCAATGGTCACCACACCTTGCATTCTTTTTCTCTCACAATGACGTTATAATCCGGATTTAGAAAGGATATTTGTAAAAAACATTTTTGGGGGCCATCAGATGGTGCGTCCTCTTTTTGAAACCATAGGTATTTTATATTTTACTTATGATATGGAAAAAGCCGCATTTCTCATATATGTTCATGTTCAAAACCAGCAACATAGTTGTCAAAATTAGCGTGACCCAGTTAAAAAAACTAAGTTTTTAAAGATTCCGTAATAAATAAGGTACGTTTTAAATATATACACGTTTTAGAAAAACTATTTCATATAACATATTTTCCCGTTTATTCGTTTATTTAAACCTATAATCAACTGGTGCCAATAAATAAAGAGACGGAGCTGCTAACAAGTGCTTTAATTAGAGAAACCATAAATGCTGATTTCAATTGCACGATAACAAGACAATATTTTAACGCCCTGATGTAGTCTAGCCTCTGATCTTTGTTTTTTAGTACTAAAGATATTATTAAAAGTATGTATCTACCACCATCAGGCACAATGTGTACTTAAAAGTACGTCGTATCCTCCGTTTATATTTAAATACAATACATAGTGTATGTATTGTTTAAATATAATTGGGGGTTTTAAAACATCCGATAATCTTGTTGACCACTAAGCCGTTCTTCCGCCAAAACGAAAGGAGAAGCGTGGCGGAGTATGCTCCAGGCCGTCCCCAGTTATTTTTATAAAAGTTACAAGTATTAGAGAATATTTATTACTTACTCTTACGTAATACATCTAAAATATGGAACCTATTTTAACGTAAATCAAATATTGAAAGTCAAACTGTGTCATCGACCTTTGTTAATGCATATCGTGGAACGAACGACATTGTGTAAACAGAGGAATTACTAATCAAATAAAAGTGGGTTCTCATACCCAGTTTGTGCTTGCTAGCGCTTGACATTTTGTATATTTGGCGTAATAGTCGCCATATTTGTAACTTACAGTTATTCGTCCCCATTGATGTATATTTGATTGCAAGAAAGCCCAAACTTTCCGATGTTAGGAACGCCAAAGTTATAAAGATCGCAAATTGCTGTATTCCAATATAAGGATATCCTCATATTCGAAAGAATAAAAGATACATTCGTTATAATAGTCGCATGCTATTCAGTTAAGACCTAAATGTATATTATTATTTAGCTAAATATACAAATATTACATTATCTCGATTAAATATATTAATATAATATTCATTTGAATACTTAAAGTGATATTTTGTTGGCAGAAATGCCAAACGTTAAATTAATTGTTAAGTAATCTAAACAAATCTCATACTTTCTTCCATTCCAAAACTATTCACAAGAATAGGCCAGTTCTCCGTTCTGTAACAATTAAGCCAAAAAGTATTTTGACTTAACATAGTTCGAATTCAGCCGCCCACAAGAGCATTTTTCACGATCATTCCTAACCTAAAAACAAACAAATCTGTTTTAATCACATAACCGGCGCCTACGCGACCAGAATTCGAGGTAAAAGGCGCCTACTCAGGAAATAACGGTTCGTAAACCAAATTGTTAGGAAACCACTATCGGATGGAATAAAACGCTTGAATTCACTCAGAATTTCATCTTTAACATAAAGAAAAGAAATATGGAAGACGTTAGAAAACAAACATTAAGTTTTAAACGTTTAAAAAAGACAGGCGTTATTAAGTTTATCATGCCTTGCCTTTATCAAGCATGCATAACATTATAATTGTGATTGACATATCTACGTACTCTCTCTATCTCGTACAACACCTACATAAAATATTACATCCTTGCTATTTCTAACAATTATCCTCGCTAACTTCAGCGCAATTTAAACGTATATTCTAATCTTATAAAATTCCTGTTTCTTCGAATGTCTTATTTTTGTTACAATAAAAATATATGTTTATAATAATATTTTGTGTATGTTTATTATTCACTTTTTTAATAAACGCCTTTGCCAAATAAGACAAATTATTGATTAGTAATTTTTACAGAAATGCATATTTTTTGTTGATTTGATTTGATTGTAATTATGTACATTTAGTACATAACATTCCAATTATGTATGTAATATACGCACATAAAAACTTAGGTATATAGTTTACAAAAGGAATTTGCGTAGAAACTATAACATAGGTAATTCTCTACCGGAAGGGACGAGTAACAGGTGTACCAGGTGTACAAAGACAGAAGCTTACATACATTAATTTTACATAAAATAATTGCCCTAGGTAGGTTATAACCACGTCAAAAGTAATATGCAAAACTACAATCTAAAAAAACACGTTTGCCCAGATAAAGGTAGCAAAGACATAATAGAGATTGTGTATAGTCTTCAAAATAAAGTTCTAAGATTGCACGTGAGTTGAACTGCTTGCTAGTCGAGTTAGTTCCATTATATCAGAACGTCTCGCTAACGATGGTTGCATGGCGATGATTACCGGAACCGATAGCTCGAGTCCGTTGTCGGCTTGCATTTAGAATATACAATGTGACAACGTTTATGGCGAGACGTGGGGACGGACGGACCATCGCATCGTAGAATAGTCGAATAGATCAGTTGCTTTTTCATACTTTTTCTATAAACGCACAACAGCGGCGAGATAAGGAGTATTTTATTATGGGTATAATGTTTTCGAACTAAATAAACAAAGAAATATAATTATGTATTGTAATTGTGTTCAGAATATAAAGAGGATGCGTTTCAGATTTCTTGATATTATAGAAGTGTGCTCAAATATATTCGTAATTATGTTTGGTTTGGTATTTATAAATGCTAAATAACTCAGACTACTTAATTTTTAAGAGATATTTGGTTAGACTTATAAAAGTATATTGGTAATATATGTGATATTAAATTGTTCAATAGTTTAGTAATAATTATCAAAAAAGAATTATTTTAGTTTTCTACACACTTCTAGTTTACAAATTCTTAAAAAACGACGATAACGCACGCAACGTTTGAGCGGAGAAATAAGAAAGTAACAAAAAGCGAACAAGTTCCCGAGAAATAGACTGTCGCGTCCAAGCATGCGTATTTCATAAAAACATCTGCCGCAAGAATGAAATAAGACAACCTTCACTGATTTAAATCATAGCGCATCTATCGCCGACAATGAGGTAGCGAAGGCATAAAAATAAAACGATTTTTTAACCACCGACCACAATATCTTCATCAGTGCAACCAGCCCCGAGCTCGTGCCGCTCTCGCTCGGCTGGAAATAACGCGGCTTCCGCGAGAGCTACTCGATGATATGGAAACATTATACTTGCACTAATCATATAAAGATTCCTTGTTCAGTTGTGGTTGCAACCGTTTTAATGTATTTTTATTTTACAAAAAGTTACAGCTGCAATAGTGAGCTGCTTAAATGTGGCAGTTCTTATTTAATAAATTATATTTTGCACTTTACTAGCAAAGGACCCAATTTTTTCAGTTATATGCATACAAATTGGTATTTTTTGAAATGGGTTCTCGTTAGTAATGCAATGTGGAAATCTATTACCAATCCAATATCTTAGTTAATGCTGCTAAAACATTGCAAAACCGTTTGTAAAGAAATATGTACTCTTTTAGGTATTATTTAGCTTCTTTTCAGTTGAAATCACGAAAAAAATTCAAGAGGAAATATATTATAAATCTTATAAACGTAAGACAAAAAAGCTCAAGCACCAATTTAGTTACACAAACTTGTTCTTACTGCTTAATACAATCGCTCACTTACATTACACGGGAGTGTGTGAACATGTGTAGTCCGCATAAACCCGTTTCCATTACGTCAATTACGTGTCGTCTATAATTGCTGGGAGTAGTCGAACAAAACGCGTTTCAACCTTATCCAGAATAGGCGCAGCTCAAAACTAGATGGTAACATGAAACTATATTTGGACCTACTTATACAAAACAGAATCAACCCAC
>DWGW01001033.1:0-12304 GCA_018247775.1 Udranomia orcinus
TTTACTTGTTTATTTATTTATTTAATTCTAACTAATCTATCATTACAGGATGTCTCAATTCGATAGATCAGTACCGGCAATAAAAAAATAACAAACGAGACATTAAGTTCATATTATTTAAATACAAGTTAATTCCTAAAACGAGCACAATTTACAAAAATATATCGTGAACGTGAATATATTCTTACTACATTTGTTACTCAAACGTAAAAAAAACTGCTAGAGAATACTAGTCACAAGTATCGTTCTATCCAAGGTCGGGCGTAGTTGGTCTTAATGTCCTTAATTCCATCAAGAGCTTTACGAGACCTCGTAGCTCAATGTCCGTCGTACAAATTATCACATTTGTCTGATCGCCGCACAAACAAAGAAGGAATGGACGACAAATATTTACAGCGAATAAATTGCGTTTTAAATTTATTGGCGCATTCATTCCCGTAGCGGGAAATGAGATTAAACATTGTTTTTAACACGTTTCTGTTTTTTTCCAAGCCATCGAATGTGGTAACCCCACCCAGACCCAGTCGACCCAGTATGCAGTGAAACGAAAATTGTTACTTGATGATCGCTGTTACGGATCATAGATAGTAAAGAAGCCATATAATTTGTAAAGTCGCTTTTTATTTATATATATCCCTATACTATTTCCACAGTTACAAGTTAATTTAAATGACTAGCACTTAAATAATACTACTTTTTTACTATTCCCTTTTTACAAGATTAGTTATTGAATTCAATTCAAGTAACATGACTAACATCTAGCATATTATATTCAGAACGACTTCTAAATGTGGCCAAAAAAGCGAAATTATATTTATCCACAAAACCGAACCTCCAAGACATCTCATTCACCATCACCTTTGTGAAGCAAATTGTAGAATACACACTATTTTCACGTACTGCATTATACCTCTAATTATTTCCCATTTAACCTCCATCTATATGTTAACATTATCACCTAACTTATGTACATCTACATGTACATTAACATTATCACCAGGACAACATACGCTAGCGGAGCGACGCCGAAGAAGCCAGCAAACAGCTTGAATTTCACGGAGTGGAGTCCGCCAGCGGTAACATACGAGTCCCCGAGGAGCAGTGCTGGATCGAATTATGGCTATTTGTCCCGTCACGCCGCGTCTAATGGAACCTGTGTCCTGTAGCGGATTATCTTGTTATGTTCATATCATTTTCCGGCTCGTTTGCGTTCCTTTACTCTTGTCGGGTGTATTCGTGATTCTTTTTCGTTGCTTTTAATTGATTTTCTTAGATTTCCCACCTATTTTTGTATTTTGCCAGCTCCTACGCAAACTATCTTCTGTTCAAGTGTTGGAGTTAATAGAAGAGAGTCTAAAAATACTGGTATGTGCCATTCGCTTGCTTTCGTAGTTTTCAAATTACTTCTTATACATAGAAGTGAAACCATGTAAAAACTAGAGCATCATGGAAATGTTGCACGATTAGACCCTTCGATTTGAAAATTTAGAAAATTGAAAATACTTTTTTTGTACTTTTTACGTGTAGGCCATTGATTTTTAACCTGACTATTTAACCTGGAATCTTCTCCATAATTATTATTATTTCATGTGCCTTTACATTTTCTATCAATCCTATTGATGTATGTATAAGAATACGCTTTGTGTGAAAGGTAGAATAATTATGTTCATTTGTTGGAATAAATCGATCGATTGCTTATAACGTGAGAAACTGTTATTAGTTCGCAACTTTTAAAATACTAAACTTTCTCTTCCTTTTTTAATTTATCTAAACATAACCTGTCTTTTTAAATCTTTTCATGTCTACTGTGGAGATGTGTTCAACTATGAAATAGTAACGGTCTTCTTGTGAATAAAAGCGTACAATAAAAATGTAACCACACAAAAAGAGCAGCTAACACTCTTTGGTTGAACCTCATTAAGAATTCAAAAGAACCGCACTCGGCTTTTACTGATGGGCTTTGTTTACTTTCGGCCGTTCACCCTTGTGTGCCCTAATTAATAAGTAACTACAGTGGATTTCATTACTGTTGGGAAATTTTGAAATACCTTAGCCTGTATCGTCTTCATCAAACAAATACTGACACTTGGACTTAGCATTTCCTCCCGAAACAAAATCTTTTTGTAATGTTTTCTGTTTCAGAATCTTTTTGTAATGACTGACTATACTATGGTTGTTTAATTAATAATTTTATAATGATCAATTATCGTCTCTTGATAAATAGTTTTCCTTTTAAATCTAGCAGCGCTAGTGCAAGGACTTTGTTCCGACAATTTAGACAGACTATTCAGCTTTTTATCGAAGCAATCCAGTTATTCAAAATTAAATATGCTTCAATTCCCAGTCCAGCCCGAAGTTAATACATAGTTATTAAACAATCTGCGATATACAGAGGTCAAACAGTGCTCAGTTTCAACTCAGCTTGAAAATCCAGCAAAAGTTGTGAATTCATTAAAAACAATAGCCTTTCACGGAATAACTTCTTCAGTGTGACAATGCAGCTCGCTTGTTAATTGTAGTATACCCACCGGCACTTTGAACCTGTTTATACGACTAAGCACAGTCAAAAAGCCGATAAAACTATATACATAGTAGTTTATTTATTTATTTATTTAAACTTTTTTGAACCATATACAAAGTAATGGACAAAAGGCGGACTTAATGCTATAAGCATTCTCTGCCAGTCAACCTTAGTTTAGTAGTAGCTTTAAGTATAATATGGTGTATACGTTATTCTGTCTGAGATTTTAAATCCCATCCCAATCGCTATATCAATTTATTCGCTTTAATGGCTTTTCTATCTCGCGATTAAAACCTTAGCAACGAAGGCTGAGTTAATACTTAGATACCTGTAGAGATAGAGCTACTTTGGTTTACATCGCCGCCGTACGCCGAAATATTTTTTTTTACTTTAATTTGAGTGAAATTCGTTTGGTTTGTATAATTACCTACCGTGTATTCAAATATTTACAAAATAAAACTAAACACGTACTCACGTAAATATAAATAATAACAATAGGAAGAAAAAGTTGCTTCCTGAATCTTTTTCCCAAAATTTTATTTAAAAGAGTAAAGCTACCATTAATGTTATTAATGTAATATTTTTCAATTTATTTCTCGCAAAACGCCACCGCGGATTCCGCAAACAATATCCTCTTCAAAACAGCAGTCGAAGTAAAATGAAAGATACAAAACTATTACGAAATGGAATGGACTTGGTTTCAAACTTGCTTCAACTGAAGGCTAAAGTCAGAAGAAACCATTTTGTTCCGTGGTTGAAATAATCTGAAAGTCTGAGATGGATCTGCATTGCAAATATGTTCAATTTTATTACGAAGTGCTGCTGCCGAGTGAATTTAATTCCCCATAATGCGTTTTTAAGTTATACACAACAACTGACTCTCAGCGTCGGCTGTAAATGGTGAATTATGTATATTCCGTTGTAGATCTTTCCTGCATTAGCTTCCTATATATACTTGCAGGATTTACTGTATTTTATTTAAATAATCATCCATCCTACCTCTATACTACCAGAATGCTGATAGAAATCATAACGATTTTGTGGTAATAGTAATATTGTAATTGAAAAAAGGTTGAATGCACGTTTTTTTGTTTCAAAGGGCACATTAAGCGGTCAACTTCGGTTGTGGTTAATGAATCAAAATCATTAAACCTTGTTAAAATCAAGGGGGTTGGAAAGTTAAGTTACAAAAGAGTATGCTTTAGTACAGCAAGCTCAGTGGAGTTATACAGTCATTCCCCTACTGGCGGGAAAGCAGAGATAGTGCAGACCATAGAAATACGCGTTAAATTGATAATTTCCTTCTTTTTAGAAGTCGGTTAAAAGAGGTTGCGACCGAACTGCATACCAGTAATTACAGATATCAAGTCAACAGCATCCTCTTAATTTCAAATGGCACGTGTTTGCGTCCATTGCATAAGTTCACAGTTTAATGGTGAACCCCGATTCAACAAGAAACGTAACATTTTAACGGCGCAGGACAAATAGTTCACTTTACGAAATGTCCTCGTTCCGTTTTTCGTTTCGGTTCAGTTTGTTCGGTGCATTCATACGACTTTTCCGTAGTTCCAACATATTTTGTTGAACATGAATAGGATTCGGATCTTAGAACCAATTCCTTTCTTTCCGGAAAATGCTAAACCTTTATATTCAGAGTCGTGTTTGTCCGATGAAAATGTTGCGCTCGAAACTTCGGTATAAGCTTGTGACGCTTTCGTGTGCATCGGATTGTTTGAACGTGTCCTATAATAATGTAACTTTTCGTGCAAGTCTTGACCAAATTAGTACCATTTTGAGAGACCCGATTAGTTACAGAAGATGAATTGATTAAATTTATTGTTAATATATTGTATGGTCATACGTAAATCAATTTTCTTTCTTTTTTTATATTATAAATGGAATAGGAGTTTGTCTTCCATCTCACCTAATGGAAAGTGTAGATGAAGATGAAGGTGGTACACGCCCGTCCAAAAGAAACCTGTTCACTCTACTCTTAAAGGCTCCAGGGTTAAACTTATCGGGGAAAATAGACCCAGGCAGGTCGTTCGTTTCTTCTCCTATCTTTCGATTTTTTGATAAAATAACTTTAATACCTTTGATAAATACCTAAGAAAATAATTTATATGTAACAAGGTACATTACATACAGTTTGCTTTACAGGCCGACACCTTAGTACATCAATTATTTATATATTATGTCACTACTGAGATACAATTCACAACTATTGAGCTACCACCGTTTGACAATAACAACATACTAAATCAGAGTACCCACGTTAAACGAAACAAATAGAACGAGCATTTTTATGTATCTATCCCTCGACGCTAGCTAGTTTCCATCCGGAAGACAGGTGCTTTATCGCAGAAATGTAAATAAGCGGGAAGGAAGCCCAACAACGGCGCAGTAACTGAACATTTTTCTCCACTTTATAACTAGTGTTTTAACTGTTTCCACTTTGTGAGTGCTCGCCTCGTTTTTGCCTGTTTACACGGAAGTTAGCCCACACACAAAGGGTGCAAAAAGTGCAGCGGTGATTGTATCTGCGGGTGATTCAGAAACATTCGCGAGCGCAACAAAGGGTGTGTTTCATCGACCACAATGGCCCGCCACTCGTATATTACGCGCGACCTCGTATACCTTCAGCCGCTAAGATTGCGAAGATTTATCGAGTATATATCTTCGTTATCTTGGTTCGCATGACACTAAGAGTTTCCTAAGTGTGAGTATCTTAATATTTAGCGATCTCCTAGCACGATATTCACGTTTATAATAACACTAGTAAACCTCTGTTCCCTTAAGAGTCACCTAGTACAAAATTCTGAGATGTAAAACATGAATATTTATAAATTAAATAAGAACGTATCCAAAAAAAAATACTAACTACACGCAGAAAAAATAGTGTTATAAGTTCAGTGTAGTGTATACATAATTTGAATTGTTTCTAGAACACAAGAGTAATGTGTATACCCTTAGCTCGTAAATACTAAAAAGTGAAGTCAGTTTACGCTCTCTTCAAACATAATTAGCAATTTAAATGAACTTAGATTTACTCTATAGAATAGATTTTAAATAAATAGTCAAGATCGTAATTTTAGAGTATGTAAAGTGCTTTATATGCAAATCTGCAAAACGATCGAACCCGCGACAAAAACCGAATTCAAACAAACAAAAACAAAACAAGTGTCGCGAACGCACGCTCCGAACAGAATCTTGTTTCGAGATTTTCTTTCCATTGCTCAAATCCGGTTGCCAGCGTGTCTCCGCGGCGTTTCAGCAGTACAATAAAGCGGGTGTCTCACGCCGGAGCCGAGCACGCGCTGAATTCAAATCATGTCTTCATTGAATACTATATTTTGTTTTGTACCTAAAAGTGATGGTTACGTGAATCTTTACACCTAACCTAACCTAACTTATAAATAACTGTATATAGAATACCAAGTGGTGATTGCTTTTTGTGTAGATAGGTACTTGCTTTTAAGTGGTATTTGAGAACTATGCTTGCAGTGATTTATAAAAGTGTGAAAGCGAAAAAAAAATTTGATCAGGAAATAAAAAAAAGAATAAAAATAGAGTGTACTGACTCGTTTGGTTTTTTTTTGCATTTTTTTAATTAAGATGTGTACAATGTTATACAAAAGTCAAAGTCAAAAATCATACATACATTAAATAATGTTGAAAAGAAAAAAAATAAAGTGTATAATGGAGGTTTGGATGAACTTACTATCAACCATACGTCGCGAACTTAGGAAATTTATTTGAGATTTACAATAGTAGGTATCTATTACTTATTCATTTCGTTTAATAGTTTTAAGTTTATTTAATACTTATTTAACATGAATTATGATGTTAGTATACACAAATCTTTTACTAAACAAGTTAGATAACTACTTCAGGAACCATTTACATTTTACACTGTTTTAAAGTTTAAATACGACGCATAGAACTTGGGGCAGAAATGAAACGAGCATTAAGGAGATACCCGGGTAACATGCTGGGGCTGGCTTTTATTAAATCTTCGATATGTGCTGTACGAAGAGGAATCGAGATCCGAATACGTATAACAGCCGTATTGCAGACAACTGGCTTTAAACCATCCGCCGTCGAATTTGAATATTGCTATCCATAAAAATATATTCGAATAGAGACTATCGGACATGTTAAGGTTATTTTAGCTGCAAAATGTATTTTATGTATATGTCGTATAAGTATATGTACTCTTATGTACTTTCAAACATATTAGTACTATAAGTACTGCATCTGTACATTATTATCCGAACTTCCTATTTGAGCCTTAAAAGTCTTAGCATGATTTTAAGGCTTAATTAAGCGATAAAATTTCAAATGGTGTAATGTTTACTCAAATACTTTTTGTATGGCGCGAGTAATAACAATTATCGAATGACTTCAGCTGTAAAACTTAGTACTACATTCGCTAGAGAAGAAACGAACCCCAATTTCTGTACAGGCTCAGTTATTATGTCACTGATATCATGCCGGCCGGAGTAAATTGTCCCACCTTTATATCTCCAGCTATCTCGCCTTAAGGCCTAATAACGAACGCAGTTACGGGCTGATTAGCTCCAAAACTTCCACATTTACGGCTCCAAGTAGCTCCTGCGTGTCGGGGCAGCGTTTAATTCAAAACGGTAGTAATTTGTCGACGGTGTAGTTGAATAATTTAGCGAAGTAAAGGCAGATCCGACCGCACTTAAAGTGTTAAGCCACTATGTGATAGCCGCCATTAATAACTTACTACACTTGAGCACCTTCTAACTTATTCACTGACGTAGACGACGCGACGCTTACGTGGAATACTATGGACTACTTTGTAGGCCTAGTACCTCTGTCTATAGCATTTATTAATTACTTGCTGAAAAAGATGAATTTTCCTGTCCTCTTTAGAAAGCGCGCTACAGAAGAAACTACATCGCTACCAATAAATATTGCTATTCCGCTACAGTTTCTCGAAGAAAAAATATTACAACATTAACACAGCTATAAATTATAATTGCTATTTATTGCCGGAATTGAACTAAGACTTCTTAAGAAACTACGATTGTTGTTTAATATTTTTGTATTTTGTATATCTTGTCAAGTGCAGTAAACACTATATTTATAGCAAACCTTCCCTAAGCTGCTTATTCAGGAGATATCAGTAGCTAAAACGATTTAAATACTTGATTGGGGTAAATAGATGCTGTTCCAACTCTATCAGCGCGGCGCCAATCGAAATGTCCAACCACAACAATACTTGATTATCGTTTGCCGCAATTCGTTAGCTCATTATTCATATTGGTCTAATTAATTTAATACGATTTATTTTATAACAAAAATTCATGTTATTCGATTATTATAATATGATTCAGTATTAACCCAACTTTGTCATATTAGGACTTAATATACATTGGAATTATTTCTCTGTTCAGATTGGAAACTAACTAAACTAATGATTATGATTTTGTTTGGTCTAAATTACTGAATCAAAGTAACAAAAATAGTTTTAAAATAGATAACATTAACACCGGCATACAAAAAAAATCATTTATAATAGTGGATCGAAATACAATATCATCATAATAAATAATCCATCAGCAAAAATAATCAGACAGAGTATTATCATAGCTCTGAGTTGTAAAAGGGACTTATCCGTTTTTCACGTTTTAACCACGTACGTGCAAGATATTGCAAGCATGAATTATCTACGAAAGACATCTTGAAATGTTTCAAATATTACTTACGTACTTTATTAAGCCAGCTATTCGTTTAACGTACAGTTACAACTCTCATCAGATTTAATTAACTTTCAGATATCCATACGAATCCGCGTTCATGTTAGTCGTCAAATAAAAATAGTCGTAACACAGTCGTAAATAAGTAATGTCATTCGTTTCCGTATCTCCGCGCCTTTATCTTTACAGCCGCGTTTAGTTAAATGTTATGATGTTGTGGAACAGCGGGATGAGATTAGACGTAAGGAAAACCGCATAAGACCGTACAAAAACAGTCACGAATCCTTTATAGTTTTATTGTTGGTAGAATTGGGACTGTGACAAAAACGGTCTATAGGTTATTTGCAAAGAACGATGAGCAAAAGTCGTGGAAAATTATGTCCAAGACCTAAGGGATTGGCTACTTGCTGCCTGCTTGATGAGGAAGACTTCATTCTTCAACAGACTAAAGGACACTTCATGAAAGAGTCATAGGAATGGGTATCTTATAAATGATGGCTATTTATTCAGTTTTGTTTAATTGATATAGTGATGCAAAATTAAAGTTTATGTGTATATAACATGTAATACAGCAGAGAAACACTGATCATCTTAAAGGTTTCTAATGTGATGAAACACATATTTGCGCTTACATCGCAAATGCTAGCAGAACCACACACCAACAGTATTACTTAAAAAAGTCTGCGATAAATATATCTATCTCTTAGGGATCACCCACAATAACTATTTATAACGTTTACAAATCGAGGAAAATGACGGTACGAAGTGCGCCGAGTCAGCTAGTTAAATCATATACGCAAGAAATGAAAATCTCAATGAACGACTACGTACCGCAAAGTATTGGGGTTTCGGGGTAAGAAATCTTCAAGTATTCGCCCTTCGCATTTATTTTTCGGCGCACCGCTCCGGCCCGTGACCAATATGAATGTGATACAATTTATCAGGTTTACGTGGTTATTTGTACGTGAGGCGTGCGCAGGTGTGCCCGTGGCCCCGTTCTTCGGAATAATAATGACTGATTCGACTTGAGAAGTCTTAGCGAGATGCCGTCTCTGAAACACTTAGCCGGGACCCTCATTTAAGCGGCTTTGCGCCAAATATAACTCAAACACAAGTCAGTTAGGCGGGTTGTGTGTTAACTAGATGTGATTTATGTCTCCAATCCTTTACTTTCGCTTGGAACTTTAAGCTGTAAACGTTTTTTTTAATATTAGGACTGCTCTCATTATTTTCTTGCCTTATCTCTACTGTACTCTTATACCCAATCTTCTGTTTAAACATACTTCTTCTAAGTATATTTAGAGTACAGGTGCCAGTAAATCTGTATCATGTTCAAATGTACAGCAAATTAAACAATTTAAATCGAAAGGAAGAAATTAACGGTCGGTATAGATATTAATAATTCCCATTTCTCTAATCCCCAATTTCACATGATAACGTATTAATGGCATATATGAATATCAAAATGCGTGGACGATCCGATATCAAAATATGATTAAAATTAATTGATTGTTATGTTAATAATAATTACTTATTAACATATTATCAATTGCGGAGTGACTCGTGTCTAAAAATTGTGGAAGATAGGATAATTAATCAATCAAACCATGCATAGTCTAGATTCAGGAAAAACTTAGACGTTATTTGGAGAGCTTTATTTGTGCTACGTTTGAAGGACTCTTTGCCGGGAATGCCTCATGAGGTAGTTCATTCTACAATCTTCATGAATAAAAGTGCTCACAGCGGCTAAAGATAAAAACAATGTATAAAAAGTTTCCAGATTTTCAAAAACCAAACTTTACAGCGGAAATACGCGAGCATTCAAAACACATGGCACTATATTCAAATATCGATTCTCAGAACACTTCGCATATCGAGGATTTAATAAAATCCCAGAATGCACCATCTCAGCTGCGTCGTTTATCTCCACATCCGCTTTATTTTCGCTCCACACAAGGTGAGGTAATATTTACTATTACAATTTTGCCCGAAAATGACTTGAGAATTTATGTTTCAATAGTTCAATATGCTTACGTAGATATACTTAGTGGTCATACTTTTAACCGATTGTAAAGTATTGGGTTATCGATTCGAGCTGAGTTCGTGTTATAATTCTGGGAAATGATACTATACCATATATTTTATATATTTATAATTATGTTACTACCAACAAAATTTGGCCTCTTTTGTGCTCCCAATATGCTTACCCTCAGAATGTATCCCAATCAAATATCCAATCAACTAACAAGGCCTCAATTTCTTAAGCGATGTAGATTTTTTCATTGCCTTCTCTTATTAGTATGGATAAAATTATAATAAGAAAATATAAAAATGTAACAAAAATAATTACATTATTTTTATTACTCATATCATATTAATTATCATTACTAATATTATTAGTATCCACTTAGCATTAGACAGCATAAGCTTTGTCTATGCTATCTAATTTCAAAGCATCTCCAAGACACATTTGTTAAACTACCTATCGAAGCGCGGGAAAAATGTTACATCCGTGTTGGTAATCCTAAAAGCATTCCAGACAAGATATAGGTTCCATTGGAAACGTAGGATGATTTCATTGGGGAGGGTCTTGCGGATTCAGTTCACGAGCGGGCAAGCGACGTGCACTTCATTGTTGCCGAAATCTCTGCAGACGCTGGAACCAGATTTAGGTGACAAAAGAATATATTCTACTATCTGTGGCTCTCGGGTTTACCCGCGTTGTATATTAAGTAGATTTTTTTTCTGACCTACTTAACACTTGTGTAAATTGGCCAAAATATAACGAAAGTATTTCAGCCAATTTACACAATATCCTTATAAATTGTTGCCTATGTGATATTCTGATCTATATCTATTTAGTTGTTTTTGGGTGAAAGAGTAACAAACATTCTCACAAACGTTCGTATATATAATATTAGTAGGATACAAAGACTAGTTCACACTCGCGGCTTCATTCGCCGATGTCGTAATTATATTTGCTATTATTTATATTCTGTATAAAGATAATGATATTATCTACAAATACTACTAAATTATATGTGCTAACATATAATTTGAATTAGACTTTAGTGAGCACAACAGTTGATGATGCGGTGATAACTACAGGTTATGGAAGCAACCAATTGAGGAAACTCAATCAGTGCCGAATGAACATATGCGCTACATACATTCGTCATTATAAACTAAGAGAATGGACAAACGCATAAAGTTTGCTAGAATGTATACCTCTTCAACTGGAGTACAAGTAGCTTCAACACGCATTAGAATATTAGAACGCTTTCTAGGTGGAACAGAATAAGACAGGTGGCACCTGGTACCAAAGAATACCTCCAGTGAGACCCAAACAAAACTCGCATGGAATAAACTCCAAATTCTGCCGGACTAACAAACGATAATAAGGATCACAAAGTCTTAAAAACATTGCCGAACTTAATTTCGTCAGTCCTAGAAGTTTCGCTAATTTAATCCGCGTCTCGCGAAAGCCGTCGTCAATTCAAAATTCAAACATTAATTAGAGAAGATATCTTTAGTTTGAGGAGTGTTCCTTCGGCTATCTGGCGACACAGACTGTCCCGGAGGCGGTCTTAATTAACCGGAGCCCGATTATTAATTCCCAGTGATTCAGTAATTGAAGGAATGCCGGAAGGCCCCTGCCC
This sequence comes from Udranomia orcinus, assembly GCA_018247775.1. Lineage (NCBI taxonomy): Eukaryota > Metazoa > Arthropoda > Insecta > Lepidoptera > Hesperiidae > Udranomia > Udranomia orcinus. Next base: position 11,910 of record DWGW01001033.1, read on the forward strand.
TCTCGAGGTGGCGAATCTCCTGTTCATTAATCTCTCTCTCACCGAGCTTACAATATTGAACGCGGTCGCTTCATGATATTGTTTGAATAAGCTTTGGCTAACTTGACACTCTGAAGCAATTACTACACGTCGTACTTAGTGTATTTATAGTCTCTAGGGGGAGTTCCTTATCCAATCGATATTTTATTAGTATCTATCTCATATTGGTGGTTACAAGCGAACGTGGATTTTGCACGGGCATTGCTATCCACGCAAAATTGGATCATAATTTTCAGGGAGTAATTAATGATTATTTATTCTATTTATGTACCACCACGGGCCGGTAGACGCGGCGTGGGTAGGCCCCCCACTAGATGGACCGACGATCTAACCAGGGTCGCGGGCCGTAGCTGGAT